>JABMCL010002894.1:370000-382500 GCA_018857735.1 Alviniconcha marisindica | reverse complement strand
TAGGACAGACCAATCCACTAAACCCCACATGTTACTGTGTGGACTAAACGATTTGTTCTGTTTAGTGTGTATTTAGCCAGTCCATGAAGACCCACATGGTACTTTACTGACTAAACAGTTTGTTATGTTCAGTGTGTATTTAGCCAATCCATGAAGACCCACATGGTACTTTACTGACTAAACAGTTTGTTATGTTCAGTGTGTATTTAGCCAATCCATGAAGACCCACATGGTACTTTTCTGACTAAACAGTTTGTTATGTTCAGTGTGTATTTAGCCAATCCATGAAGACCCACATGGTACTTTTCTGACTAAACAGTTTGTTATGTTCAGTGTGTATTTAGAACTGACCCACCCATTAAGACACACACTAAACAATTTGTTATGTTCTGTGTATTCAGGACTGCCCCATCCATGAAGACCCAAATAATACTTTACTGACTAAGAAATTTGCTATGTTCAGTGTGTATTCAGGACTGACCCATCCATAATGACCCAAATAGTATTTTACTGACTAAGAAATTTGCTATGTTCAGTGTGTATTCAGGACTGACCCATCCACGAAGACCCATATGATACTTTACTGACAATTTTTTTTGCTATGTTCAGTGTGTATTCAGGACTGACCCATCCATGAAGACCCAAATAGTACTTTATAGAGACCCATATGATACTTTACTGACAATTTTTTTGTGCTATGTTCAGTGTGTATTCAGGACTGACCCATCCATGAAGACCCAAATAGTACTTTATAGAGACCCATATGATACTTTACTGACAATTTTTGTTGTTGCTATGTTCAGTGTGTATTCAGGACTGACCCATCCATGAAGACCCCCCATAGTTACTTTACTGACACATTTGTTGTTGTTGCTATGTTCAGTGTGTATTCAGGACTGACCCATCCATGAAGACCCCCCCCTCCCATATGTTACTTTACTGACAATTTGTTGTTGTTGCTATGTTCAGTGTGTATTCAGGACTGACCCATCCATGAAGACCCCCCCCCCCCCCCCCAATGATACTTTACTGACAATTTGTTGTTGTTGCTATGTTCAGTGTGTATTCAGGACTGACCCATCCATGAAGACCCCCCCCCCCCTCCTATGATACTTTACTGACAATTTTTTGTTGTTGCTATGTTCAGTGTGTATTCAGGACTGACCCATCCATGAAGACCCCCCCCCCCCCCCCCATATGATACTTTACTGACAATTTGTTGTTGTTGCTATGTTCAGTGTGTATTCAGGACTGACCCATCCATGAAGACCCCCCCCCCCCCCCCCATATGATACTTTACTGACAATTTGTTGTTGTTGCTATGTTCAGTGTGTATTCAGGACTGACCCATCCATGAAGACCCCATAGTACTTTTAGGGAGACCCCCCCCCCCATATGATACTTTACTGACAATTTGTTGTTGTTGCTATGTTCAGTGTGTATTCAGGACTGACCCATCTGAAGACCCCCCCCCCCCTCCCCATAGATATTTATGACAATTTGTTGTTGCTATGTTCAGTGTGTATTCAGGACTGACCCATCCTGAAGACCCCCCCCCCTCCCCCATATGATACTTTACTGACAATTTGTTGTTGTTGCTATGTTCAGTGTGTATTCAGGACTGACCCATCCATGAAGACTTACATGAGAGGCCAGAAGCAGTACTCCCTGAACTTCATCACTGTCGTGGAAGATAACTTGAAGGAGGAAGGGTGAGTGGTGGCGTTATGGCGTCTGGCAGTCTTAGTGTTGTACACTCTTTAGTGGTTGCACTGCAACTTTGAACTCTTCTTTGATTTTGGTGGTTCACTCAGGGCTGGGTGAGATTTTGTATGTGCAGCTGTTTTCCTGCTTACATGTCAGTCCATTTCCGTGCATTGTGCCGCACTATTAAGGCAGCTTTTGCTGGCTTCAAGGCATGTGTTTTTAAGGGATGCTGCTTTGTTGTTTTAATGTTTTTCCCATCAGCTTCATCAAGTATGTGGACTTTCCATTCACTAACAATTCGTACAGTTTCTCAAATGAAGAGGACTCCTGGAAGTGACAATTTCTTTTGTTGGAGCTGTTTTCTGCTCCCTGGCAGCATGGTTTACAGAGTTTAACAGCAAAGGTAAACGTATCACACATAAATGACACATATAAATATGAATAGGTAATTAGATTCATTATTAATCATCATCAGTGAGAACCTTGTTTTTTTTTGTTTAACCTAAGAGTAGGTCTCTGTCAACCCATTTGCTGGTGAAAACAAAGTCAGAGATCAGGACAATTTTGTTGTTGTTGTTGTTGTTGGTGTCCTTCTGCTGCAACGTCTGATGTGGGCATGTCTCCAGGTTGCTGAGTTTTGCGGAGTTCCCCATGGGGTCGCTGCATGAGGGCGTTTTTATGAACCAAACACAGGCAGAGGCTTACGTGAATGTCTTCAGCCCACAAACAGACTACGCAGATGTGCAGAATATCCGACGAGCCTCTGGTAAGGGAGGGAGAGAGGGAGACTCTGTGTGTTGTGTGTGTGTGTGTGTGTGTGTGTGTGTGTGTGTGTGCATGCGTGCATGTGTGCGTGTGTGTGTGTTATAGAATATCATATTTAGGTTAATATGTATCATGTGTTGTTGTACTCTGTATGTCATTTTGTCTGTCAGTGTCTCTAGCTTTTTCTTCTGTTGGGTGTGGGGGAGGATTATGACATCATTTATTTGTAATAATTCTTTTACGTATGTTTTACTGTTATTATTTTGGACGTCAGAGAGAGAGAGCGCGAGAGAAAGTGAGAGGGAATAAGATGGCCTCTTGCATGTACCATCAAAAAGGAAAAGAAGAAATCAAATCAGGAACCTCTTTCTGTGGCTCCTTTTGTTGTTGCTTGCTTCCAACCTGCTACTTCCTTCGACCGTTTACACTTGTTTGAGGTTTTCTTTTAGCTTCTTCTTTTTCTTCTTCTACATGTTCAGACATTTGGTTCTTTTACTGCAGCTCGCCCAGTTCGCCCAAGCTCAAAGCTCCCTGCGGATGGCAGCCTGAGGCGACCGTCCATGCTGTACGACGATGATCGAACTCTGGTGCACCGCCACGTACATGCCCGCATGGAGCTCCTGAAACCCACCAAGATCCGCATTGACGGCTTCCGCATTGGGGAGGACTCTGGCTTTGGCCCATTCGCTTGGCAGATAACCAGTCCCATTAAGTGAGTGTTTTTTTTTCTTCTCCAGAACAGTACATCTGCCATGTTGTCCCCTTTGTCTGTGTGTTGTGTGTGTGTGTGTGTGTGTGTGTGTGTGTGTGTGTGTGTGTGTGTGTGTGTGTGTGTGTGTGTGTGTATGCATGTGTGTGTGTGTTTAAAATTACCTTTCTGGACAGGATCTTGGACTTTATAAACACTTTTAAAGTTTTAAAGTCATGTTGATTTGGAATGCGTGCGTGTGTGTGTGTGTGTATGTATATATGTGTGTGTGTGTGTGTGTGCATGCGTAAGTCACAATCATAGGCATACATGCACTTGTGTGAGTGTGTGTGTATGTGTGTGTGTGCGTATATGTGTATGCATGCATACCTGTGTATGCATGTGTGTGTGTGTGTGTGTGTGTGTGTGTGTGTGTGTGTGTGTGTGAGAGAGAGAGAGAGAGAGAGAGAGAGAGAGAGAGAGAGAGAGAGAGAGAGAGAACTCAGAACTCAGAACTCAGAACTTTATGACACTAGATTAAGATTTTAGGCTGTTGCCTATTCTTAGAATCTGTCCCAGCTAATCTACATGCCAATAGGCTACACATAGAACAATAGTAACAACATTGACTACTGCAGTAATGATGAGAGAGAGAGAGAGAGAGAGAGAGAGAGAGAGAGGAGAGAGAGAGAGAGAGAGAGAGAGAGAGTTCATGTGCATGTGCATGTGTGGATGCATTATAAAGTGAACATGATCGTCTAAGCATTACTGCAGCAGATACATATACATGAGGGTTATCTGGTGTTTTTTTCAGATCCAACCTCCAGTCCCTCATCACTGGCTTACACCCCCAGGCCCAGCTCTTTGACATTGTCTACCAGACCATTCTGCTGGTGCTGATGGACAGGTGGGTTTGTGACAGTACAGGTGTCAGTGTCATCTGCTCTTTGACATTGTCTACCAGACCATTCTGCTGGTGCTGATGGACAGGTGGGTTTGTGACAGTACAGGTGTCAGTGTCACCGTACCAGCTCTTTGACATTGTCTACCAGACCATCCTGCTGGTGCTGATGGACAGGTGGGTTTGTGACAGTACAGGTGTCACCTGCTCTTTGACACTGTCTCTTTGACAGTACAGGTGTCAGTGTCATCTGCTCTTTGACATTGTCTACCAGACCATTTTGCTGGTGCTGATGGACAGGTGGGTTTGTGACAGTACAGGTGTCAGTGTCACCGTACCAGCTCTTTGACATTGTCTACCAGACCATCCTGCTGGTGCTGATGGACAGGTGGGTTTGTGACAGTACAGGTGTCACCTGCTCTTTGACATTGTCTAGGATTTGTGACAGTACAGGTGTCAATGTCTCCAGCTCTTTGACATTGTCTACCAGACCATCCTGCTGGTGCTGGTGGACAGGTGGGTTTGTGACAGTACAGGTGTCAGTGTCACCAGCTCTTTGACATTGTCTACCAGACCATTCTGCTGGTGCTGATGGACAGGTGAGGTTGTAGCTACACATGTGAGTGCTTCACCTGTTCTTTGACACTGTCTACCAGACCACACTGTTTGTGCTGATGACAGGTGAGTCTGTAGGTACATAAGTAGACCACCTGCTCTTTGATATTGTCTAGCAGAGCATGCTGCTTGTGCTGATGGACAGGTGAGTTTTTACAGACAGGTATCAGTGCTTCACCTGCTCTTTGATATTGTCTAGCAGAGCATGCTGCTTGTGCTGATGGACAGGTTGATTTTACAGACAGGTATGAGTGCACCACCTGTTCTTTGGTATTGTCTAGCAGAGCATGCTGCATGTGCTGATGGACAGGTGGGTTTTTGCATACAGGTATCAGAACATCACCTGCACTTTGATATTGTCTAGCAGAGCATGCTGCTTGTGCTGATGGACAGGTGGGGTTTTGCATACAGGTATCAGAACATCACCTGCACTTTGATATTGTCTAGTAGAGCATGCTGCTAGTGTTGATGGACAGGTGGGTTTTTGCATACAGGTATCAGAACATCACCTGCACTTTGATATTGTCTAGCAGAGCATTGCTGATTGTGCTGATGGACAGATGGATTTATTATAACTTAGGTGTTTGCATGATTGAACTACCAACTGTTTGACTTTGTCTACCTCTGTCACAGGAGAGCTGCAAGGGGGGATTTTTTTTAATGCAAAAGTCAGCATTTGAAGAGTTAGCTTATGTTCAGTGATTCAGGAGAGCTAATTGCAGATAAAAAGTAAAAGAAAAGAAATGAAAAAATCATAGTTCAGGAGCTGTGTGAGAGTTGAGGTGGCCGTCCTGAGCTGTCCGTCCTAACGAGCCTCCTGGTTTCTGTGGACGTAAAGAATTATTGAACCGTGCTTCGGCATTGGTCACAACTTGTCCCTAATATGTCAACTGACATCTGAGGACATTAAGCAACACTTCATCACCACCATATGTCAACTGACGTCTGAGGACATTAAGCAACACTTCATCACCACCATATGTCAACTGACATCTGAGGACATTAAGCAACACTTCATCACCACCATATGTCAACTGACGTCTGAGGACATTAAGCAACACTTCATCACCACCATATGTCAACTGACATCTGAGGACATTAAGCAACACTTCATCACCACCATATGTCAACTGACATCTGAGGACATTAAGCAACACTTCATCACCACCATATGTCAACTGACATCTGAGGACATTAAGCAACACTTCACCATCACCAATGAAAAAATGAGAAAGGCAGACAGGTGACAGACAGTAAGGCTTGGAGCAGATGGCTAAAAGATCATGCACATAGCTAAAGCATTGTGAAATGTGACTGTGTCACAAGCAGCAGTGGCTTCAGTGATGAGCGCAGTGCTCACATCCACTACTGGAGATAATCGTGGCAGCTGTGCAGGAGGACTGAACCTGGGTCCCTGTGCTGTAGGTCTGATCTGTGCGCTTTGCCCATGGGCCACACTGGTCCTTGTCCATGGGAACTTTGTCTGTGTAAGTCTGACTGAACAAACCAACCCAGCTTCAAACATGCAACTTCTTAATCCTGGGCCTGGATCTAACCATTTGATCACACTGACTCCTTGACAGTGTCTGTACATTTTTAATGGTCAGATCATCATCTCCTTGACAATGACTGGACATTTTCAGTGATCAGATCGTCATCTCCTTGATGGTGACTGTACACATATTTAATGATCAGATCGTCATCTCCTTGACAGTGAGTGTACATTTTTAATGGTGAGTGTACATTTTTAATGATCAGATTGTCATCTCCTTGATGGTGACCATACGTTTCTCATCATCAGATCGTCATATGATCCTGAGCTGATCCATGAGCTGTACCGACTGTGCCATAGCACTGCTGGACGTGTGCATCTGCTGAATGAACAGAACAAGTCCCTTCGGGCCATCATCAGAGGTTTTGCTGAGGTGAGCATCACAAGGAGGAACCAGTAATAATGTAGACATATTGTGTGAATAGAAAGAACTCGTGAAAGCATAAACACATCATCTGACTAGAAAATGTAAGTAAGTAAATAACTTGGTTTTTTTACAACCCTTGTGAAACATGTGAATAGAAAGAACTAGTGAGAGCATAAACACCTCTTGTGACTAGAAAGAACCAACGAAAACATAAACATATCATGTGACTAAAAAGAACCAATGAAAACATGTCATGTGACTAGAAAGAACCAATCAAAACATGTCATGTGACTAGAAAGAACCAATGAAAACGTAAAGATATGTGAGAGAGGGAAGCGTCAGCAGGAAAGTAGAGAGGAGGATGGAGAGTAATTAATTAAAAATGCTGGCACGTGTATGTATATGTATGAAGCAGAGATGACAAGACCAAAGTAAAGAGAAAGAAAGCAGAAATAGTTCTTGATCCATGTTCAGTATGTAATAATAATGGAAATTTGTAAAGCGCCTGCCCTGTGGCTCAAAGTGCTGAACAAGCATAGTATAACACACATAATGTACATCGAGATGGAAAATGTCATCAGCAATAAAATAAAAATATAGAAAAGCTAACACATAATGTAGACAAGGGTTCAACTATGCAAATGATACACACACACACACACACACACACACACACACTCTCTCTCTCTCTCTCTCTCTCACCCCCTCCCCCCCCCCCACACACACACACACACCTACACACTGTACAGACTGATATACATAATGACATTGTGAAATTTTCCTTGTTCTGTTCCACAGAAAGATGAGATGCAGCTGGTGAGGTCGTTGCTAAAGCGATACAGAGACAACATGCACGAGCTGCTGGCACACTGTCTGTGAGTGACTGCTGACATTCCTGCAGGTCCTTCCACTGTGTAAAATATCAAGAAATAGACTGTTGAAGCTCCACACCTGTGATCAATTATGCCTCACTTTGTTGACATGAACATTGTCTTTGTTTGTATTGATAAGCTATACTTAGTGAATCAACATTGTCTTTGTATTGATAAGCTATACTTAGTGAATCAACATTGTCTTTGTATTGATAAGCTATACTTAGTGAATCAACATTGTCTTTGTATTGATAAGCTATACTTAGTGAATCAACATTGTCTTTGTTTGTATTGATAAGCTATACTTAGTGAATCAACATTGTCTTTGTAGTGATAAGCTATACTTAGTGGATCAACATTGTTTTTGTATTGATAAGCTATGGTCAGTGAATCTGTACTTTCATAATAACAAGAACAACAAAAAATCAGTAATAATAAATGGAAATTTGAAAACGATGAATGAAATCTCCATAATAATCTGACCATAATTGCAGTTTTGCTTTCTGGTCGATACTAGCCAGTCTTTTGAGACTAAGGAGTGGAAGGGGTTAAACATTAGTTGAAACTAATCATAAACAAAGTAAAGAGTAACCAAGTTACCCAGGTAAGCTGTGACAAAAACCTTTGCAGTCAAGGCTGCAGCTGTTGGGGCTGGAAATGTTTTTTGTGTGAGCAGGTGTTTTAGTTTGCTTTTGTGGTTGTTCATTTCATTTTTTTTTTCATTTCTGTTTTTTGTTTTGCGTGTGTTTGGGGTGGGGTGGTGGCTCAATGGTTGAGCGATGGATTCATGATCAAAAGATCTCTGGTTTGAGTTCCGGCAGGATCGGCGGGAGAATTTTCTTCTCCAGGGTCAATTTTTTGTGCTGACTCTTATTTTGGTATCCATTCCACCCCAGTGTTACCGCAGTAAGTGACAGGTTACAGCTAAACATACATGCATCCTACATATGTGGCTTTGAATAAAGTGACACTATATACTGGTACATGGTTGTATGGTCTATGCAGAACATGCTCTGAGACAGCAGCAGTTTCTCATGGTACCAGCCATCTACAACATGCTGTGTAAAGCTGAGTCTTATTTTGGTATCCGTTCCACCGAAATGTTACCACAGTAGCACGTAAAAGATCCGGGGCATTCTGTCAGAAGTGCAGGTGGCAGGTTACAGCTAAACATGCATACACCTTATGTATGTGGCTTTGCATGAAGTGACATGGTGCATGGTTGTATGGTGTACACATAACTTGTGCCGAGACGGCAGCAGTTTCACGTGGCACCAGCCATGTAAGTACACCACTTCAGTGGATAGTCAAAAATGTGCTATAAAAAGCTAGAGACTCATGTAGAATCACATGTGAGCGCAATGAGTCTGCTTGAGAGTGGAGAATAGCGCTATATAAGCAATCATCAATCAAAAATCAATCAATAAAGCTACAGTCATGACCAGAGTGCACACACAGAGACAATAGCACTATAGTTGCCATTGTGAAGTGTTTAGGGCTCATCTCAAGATGAGGTGCACTGGAAGTGTTCATATAATAACTTTTGTTTTCAGGCAAGAGCGTAGCAATGAACTGATCATGGTTGGACGAGGCATGGCAGCGGTGGTGGATGAACTGCTGGCCCCGACAGACCGTGACTTCAGTGCTTCCACCCACATCGACCATGTGAGATCATGCTGATGATTACATTATTCAGACACAGATTCAGCAAATTACTGCACTTTTTCTGTTCAAGTAGAGAGACAGAGACAGAGACAGAGAAACAGAGAGAGAGTTTGATAGCAAGCAGACAAGAGTGGTAAAACAGGTTAAGTCAAATCACAACAGTTGAAACAATGAAACAAATGTGTGACATTAAATAGAAAAGAGAAAAAAAGAAGAGATTAGAATGAAATAAGGTTTCTGAATGAAGGAAAGGAGAAGAAAAAGATTTCAGAAAACACAAAATCTTAGGAAATTGTCTGCAAAGTGAAGAATAAATTTTCATGTTTTTGATTATGAATCGACTGATTCTTTTAGTTTTACTCTTCTTGTTGGAAAGCAAAGCGGGTTTGAATAGAAGTGTTTTCAGGAAGATGACATTTTGTCTGACAGATTGTGGCCACGCTGCGTAAAATACAGAGCTACAGCATGCCTCTCTTGCTGCAGCTGTCCGAAGACGCCATGCACTGGTGTCCAAAACTGCAGGTGAGTCACCTGTGCGTCTGCCTGTTTCTGCCTGTTTCTATTGCCAAATAGTACGTGTTTTTGGTTATACGTGACTGTCTGTTTTTAATGCCAAATAGTACATGTTTTTGGTTATGTGTGTCTGCCTGTTTCTGCTGCCGGATAGTACATGTTTTTGGTTATATGTGTCTGCTTGTTTCTGTCTGTTTCTATTGCCAAATAGTACATGTTTTTGGTTATATGTGTCTGCCTGTTTATGTCTGTTTTTAATGCCAAATCGTACATGTTTTTTGGTTACGTGTGTCTGCCTGTTTCTGCTGCCAAATAGTACATGTTTTTGGTTATGTGTGTCTGCCTGTTTCTGTCTGTTTCTATTGCCAAACAGTACATGTTTTTGGTTATGTGTCTCTGCCTGTTTTTGTCTGTTTCTATTGCCAAATAGTATATGTTTGTGGTTATGTGTGTCTGTCTGTTTCTGCTGCCAAATAGTACATGTATGTATGTTTTTAGTTATGTGCATCTGCCTGTTTCTGTTTCTGCTGCCAAATAGTACATGTTTTTAGTTATGTGTGTCTGCATGTTTTAGTCTGTTTCTACTGCCAAATAGTACATGTTTATAATTATGCGTGTCTGATTATTTCAGCCTGACTGTTGCCCTATTTGTAACTCCCACATTCATCACAGGAAACAGCTCAAAGAGATAATGCCGCTATTGGCCATAAGTTGTGACATTTGTTAATTATGAATGACCAATTTGTTCCACATATGTGTCTGCTTGCTTCAACCTGTCTTCCCACTTTTCACATGTCATACATGTCTGTTTGTTTTTAATCTATCTGATTTCCCACTATCAGGTAGTGTGTGTGTATGTGCATGTGTATATTTGAGTGAGTGTGTGTGTGTGTGTTGTGTGTGTGTGTGTTGTGTGTGTGTGTGTGTGTGGTGCGTGCGTGCATGCGTGTGTGCATGTGTGTGTGTGTGCATGTGTGCGTGCGTGTGTGTTGTGTGTGTGTGTGTTGTGTGTGTGTGTGTGTGTGTGTGGTGTAAGTGCCATTATGTTCTACCTGTTTTGATCTTTCTGCTTACATACCATCAAGCCATGTGTATACAGTTATGTGTGTCTACTTGTTTTACTCTTTCCATCTTCCCGCTATAAAGAAATGTGTGTATGTACTTGGGTACCAGTCAGTGTTGATGGGTCAGGATCGAGAAGTTGTTGTACAGGGTTCAATTCCTGTTTGGGCAGTGACTTTATTTCTCACCCCTTCTCTCTTCAAATCCTAGGATAGTTGATAAAGTTGCAGTCTTGTGAATGTGATGAAGAGTGAAGATTCTGTATTCAAGCAGGTTTGCGTGTGTTGTTAAAACACACCACAGCATGTAAAATTAGAAGAGTTTAGGGAGAATTCTTGTTGTGAGTGCAGGAAAAAAAATCTGCAGAAGTCCACTGATGTCAGGGTGGAATCAGTGGCAGTTTCACTTAACCTTTTTGCCCGTGACTTTGCCTGTGAAAAGGGGGTTCAGGAAAATGGGATGTTCAAAAACAATGCATATAATGGGTTTTCAGCTTCAAGTGTGCAATTTTCATCCTGACCAATTTTACATGGGCCATTTTGCAGTTGAATTGTGGAAAACCACCTGATTTCGCACTGAAAAATTCCCAGAGGAATAGTTCAGAAAATCCACCCAGAAAATTTAAATGAATAAATGAATCTTGATCTTAATCTTGATTGGATAAGATTATTGGTGCAAAACAAGGCTCCCTAAGCGATCTCTACATCACAGCATACCTACTACATGATTCTGCATGAAGATGGTAGTGGCGTATATATGCCATTTTATTATTTCATTAATTGAAGGGCAAAGTCACAATATAATACAGTGTCCATAAACAACAACTTTTAAAGAGAGATTGGAGAGCCAAAAACTGGAATCGAACCGAAATCTTTTTGCTTACTAGCCTAGCACTTTGGAAAAATTGTATTTGAACAAATGAATGATAGGTTTCATTATAGTGCCTTTTTTCTCTTGCCCTTTGAAATATGGCAATGCATGTGTTTGTTCACATACATGTATTTTTGACAGGATTTGATCTCCAAGTTCCACCAGATCTTCCCAGAAAATGTGCTGAGGCCACAGACTCGCTACAAAGATGACTATGACGATGGATATGTGAGTCCTTGACAAAGCTGACACCTTATGTAGCATTGAAAATACCAGGCAGTGATTTCTGTTTATTCCTTTTTGACATTGCATTTCCGTTATTTTGGGTTTGCTATTAGTGTATGCAGATTGAGAGAAAGGGGGCGTATGTTTAAGAGTGTGTCTGTGCGTGTGTTTAATGACTTAGATTTATTGAGGTATGTTCTTCATTGTGCGGTTGAACGACAGCTTTAATTTCCCGCAAGGATGAATAAAGTATATTGTTATTTTTTATTGTTATTGTTATTACTGAAGCACACTCTTGTTGGATAACAATTTAAAGACCTTTGAGGAGTAAATCAAACGACAGAATGATACACTGATTTGTTCTTGTTTTCAAAATGGTAATGTGTAATGTCAGCGTTGTGTTTAAAGGTAGGCTAATCTCTGGTGCATAGAGAATAGCGTAAGCCATGGAGAAAGTTGTTTTAGAAGTCAGAATCAAAATTTATGTACCGCAATATTACTATAACAAAGGAATGTCATCTGAAAATATTTGTTAAGCATCCATAACATGCAACAGAGCTAACAGTTATCCAGACCACAGCAGACATGAAAGTATTTGCAAGAAAAACAGCAGTGATTTTGATGCCTGGCATTTAGATCTTGTCACGTCATATATTATCATTGGTGGGAGCTGCCACAAGTATCATTTTTTTTCATGA
>JABMCL010002894.1:360000-365000 GCA_018857735.1 Alviniconcha marisindica | reverse complement strand
TGTGCACAAATGGGGATATGTCTGTGTGTGACAACTGTTTCACAGATGGGGATATGTCTGTGTGTGATGACTGTGTGTTCAGGTGTGGATATGTCTGTGATGACTGTGTGTTCAGGTGGGGATATGTCTGTGATGACTGTGTTCAGGTGGGGATATGTCTGTGACGACTGTGTTCAGGTGGGGATATGTCTGTGACAACTGTGTGTTCAGGTGGGGATATATCTGTGACGACTGTGTGTTCAGGTGGGGATATGTCTGTGACAACTGTGTGTTCAGGTGGGGATATGTCTGTGACGACTGTGTGTTCAGGTGGGGATATGCCTGTGATGACTGTGTGTTCAGGTGGGGATATGTCTGTGATGACTGTGTGTTCAGGTGGGATATGTCTGAGATGACTGTGTGTTCAGGTGGGGATATGTCTGTGATGGCTGCTCAGGTGGGATATGTCTGAGATGACTGTGTGTTCAGGTGGGGATATGTCTGGGGCTGACAGCACCCAGCACCCTGTACGGCAAGCTGATGCCCTACCTGCACTCCATCGACCTCCATGAACACTACTACATTCAGGGGCCGCTGGGCTGTGAGGCTGAAGCCAGACAACTCTTTGGCAGGATGGGTGAGAGGGCGCTATGGTTTGACGGGCTGCACAGACACCTTAACACTGGTTGATATAATAACAATAATAGTAACAGTGGTCATTTCTGTAGTGCAGCATCTCATTAATGATTTAATAAGGATGAGCACAGTGCCCTGTGCAAGATCAACAGAGAGGATACAGTTCTCAAAAATAACATGTAAACATGATATTGTCCTAGCCTATATAGGCTTAGTTTGATATTCAGCTTTGATGAAGACTAGACAGAATGCTTACATTCAGCAGCATTTTGAACCATTTCAATATGTTCATGATCCACAGGAATACAAACAACAGTTTTAATCAGGTTCACATGAAATATTCAGTAAAGAATTTGTTTGAAAGAAACTGATGATTTTTCCTTTTCTTTTTGGTCAAGTCAGTTAAAAATGTCATAGATATAGGGGTGGAAAGCTTTGATTTCTGCTGCCAATGGTCGCTGATTAATTTGCAAATTAACATCCTACAATTTGCATTTACTGTACAGAAGTATGTTTACTCTTTTGTAGTTTTCCGCTAGACAATTTGGAACGTCTGGAAGTGCAGGTGAACCTTGCTGTTTATGCTTAAGAGATGACGTAGATGTAATGTAACCTTATGTAATGCATTTCTTGGGGTGTGGGGATGGGGGGGGGGGGGGGGGGGGAAATAATGTACACAGTGACTTTACTCACAGTTGCTGATTTTAACTTTTTAACTGCCGAGGGCACGGGTATATCAAGTTAAAATTAACTAGCAGTCATTTTGATAATGCTTGAGTTTGCCAACAGCGACAAAAGAGGAAAGACTGAGGCGGTTCTAACACTGACAGCTTGTTGTGCCCATAACACTCTCACACTGAGGAAGCAACTTGTGTTTGTCAACGCGCACTGTGCACACGCTAATTACGCTGACACCAGCTGATGAGCAGAGGCCTCATTTAGATCTGATTCCATGCAGATCTGTGCTCTGCCGTCTGCACCGGTGACTGTGAATGTTGGCTTGGGAGTTAATCTAACGCATAACGAACCTTTACGCTGGCTGAGCATCGCCCTAACTGTCGATCCCCACATTCATCACATGAAGCAACTCTGACACAGATATTGCCGCTGTAGGCCACCAGCTGTGACATTTGTTTACTATGCATTTAGCACACTAAGCTGTGCAACCAAATTAGAGAAAGCACCACACTTTTGTACCAATTATTCCAGAGACTGAAAATGTTCAACAGTGATCTCCCCTGATGACATATGAGCTTTGATCCGTTGGCACCTTTTGTTTTGGGGCTGTTAGCCTCCGCACAGCGCCCCTGCTGGGACATTGACACTGCTCTAATTCTCCGTCATAAAAGTTGCCATGGGAACCGTGGCTTTCTTTGTCACTGCTAAAAGTGCTAGCGGAGGAAGTGAACCTGGACTTAAAGATTTCTTTTTCTTTTTTTGTTTGTTGCTTGGGGAGAGCTAATGCTTACACTCAGCAGCCCTGTTTGTTAGGCAGTTGCATTCTGCTGCTGGAGACGTGCAAATCTGACATTTCAGTGATTATAGGCCCTTTATGTTCTTTGGATGAGACTATGAACAGAGGTCCCCTATGTGTATGCGCACGCAAAAAGACCACATACATGAGTTAAATATCCTGTAGTCCATGTCAGAGAGATTGGTGGATTATGCAAATGGTAAAATACAGAATACAGAATCTTTATTGTCTATAAATAATTTAGAAATTTGCCTTACGACTGCATAAAAGAGACCAGTAAAATAACACACAGTATAATACATGAACATAAGTGCACATATATTGTAAAACACAGAGTACTTTGTCTATGAGTCTGTGGGGCACACACATATATATTGTAAAACACAGAATACTTTGTCTATGAGTCTTTAGGGCACACGCACATCTTAAACAGTCAGCCCAACCAGTTACATGCATCATCATCATCGTCCTGGGGCAGTTTGAAATTGAAGAAGAGCTGAGGAAGTTTCTCAGCTGCCTTGGCAAAACTGATAGTTGTTCCCCATTGCATGACAAAAAGTTAAACACTGAGAACATTACATTTGATAGTAGGAGTGAGTAATTGTGGGTCTTTTGGCCGCTGTAACCATACCCAGGTAAAGCAACCTTAGTCAGTCAACCGGTAAAATGGAGAAGAAGAAGAAAAAAGAAAAAAAGAAGAAGAAGAAGAAGAGAGAGAAACAATATAAGACAGCATTAGCAGTTGCCTGTGAACATTCACAGTGCATTAGCAGTTGCATTTGAACATTCACAGTGCATCAGCAGTTGCATCTGAACATTCACAGTGCATTAGCAGTTGCATTTGAACATTCACAGTGCATCAGCAGTTGCCTGTGAACATTCACAGTGGCATGTGAACAGTCACAGTACATCAGTAGTTGCCTGTGAACATTCACAGTGCATCAGCAGTTGCCTGTGAACATTCACAGTGGCATGTGAACAGTCACAGTACATCAGCAGTTGCCGTGAACATTCACAGTGCATCAGCAGTTGCATCTGAACATTCACAGTGCATTAGCAGTTGCATTTGAACATTCACAGTGCATCAGCAGTTGCATCTGAACATTCACAGTGCATTAGCAGTTGCCTGTGAACATTCACAGTGCATCAGCAGTTGCCTGTGAACATTCACAGTTGCATGTGAACATTCACAGTGCATCAGCAGTTGCCTGTGAACAGTCACAGTGCATCAGCAGTTGCGTGTGAACAGTCACAGTGCATCAGCAGTTGCGTGTGAACATTCACAGTGCAACAGCAGTTGTGTGAACATTCACAGTCACGCATTGCGTGTGAACAGTCACAGTGCATCAGCAGTTGCTGGGTGTGATTATGCATTCACAGTGCAACAGCAGTTATGTGTGAACATTCACAACAAGCGCACACGGTGTGCAGTTTTGTTGTGGGTGATTATGGGCTTGAAAAGGGTGCACTGGTCATGGGAAAGCTCATCAACAAGCGCCACGGCTTTTGGCTGGAGCTGGAGATGACATGTGCGAGTGAACATTACATGAAGGTGTGTGTGTGTGTGTGTGTTGTGTGTGTGTGGGGTTGTGTGTGTGTGTGTGTGGTGTGTGTTGTGTGTGTGTGTGTGTGTGTGTGTTGTGTGTGTGTGTATGTGTGTGGTGTGGTGTGGTGTGTGTGTGTGTGTGTGTGTGGGTGTGTGTGTGTGTGTGTGTGTGTGTGCAGTGTTGTGTGTGTGTGCATGTGTGGTGTGTGTGTGTGTGGTGTGTGTGTGTGTGTGTGTGTGTGCATGTGCGCATGTGTGCATGTGTGTGTTCATGGTGTGTGTGTGTGTGTGTGTGCTGCGTGCATGCCGTTATGGTGTGTGCAATGTGATGCATGTGTCATGTGTGCATGTGTGTGTGGTGTGTGTGTGTGCGTGTGCATGCATGCGCGCTTGCATGTGTGTGTTCGTGGTGTGTGTGTGTGCGTGCATGTGCGTATATGAGTGTGTGTGCATGTATGTGTATGTGTGCGTGTGTATGTGCGTGCATGCATGTGTGTGTATGCGTGCCCATGGGGAACCCATCTACATGAAGGTGTGTTCACTGTGCCTAAATACCCACAAATGTTCTGTGTCTGAACAGTGAACACCCACAAATATTCTCTGCCTGAACACTCACAGATGTTCTGTGCCGGAACAGTGAACACCCACAAATGTTCTGTGTCTGAACACCCACAGATGTTCTGTGCCTGAACAGTGAACACCCACAAATGTTCTGTGTCTGAACACCTGCAAACTTCTGTGCCTGAACACCCACAAGTGTTCTGTGCCTGACCCCTACAGATATTCTGTTCCTGAATACCAACAAATGTTCTGTGCCTGAACACCTGCAAACATTCTGTGCCTGAACACCCACAAATGTTCTGTGCCTGAACACCCACAAACATTCTGTGCCTGAACACCCACAAATGTTCTGTGCCTGAACACCCACAAACATTCTGTGCCTGAACACCCACAAATGTTCTGTGCCTGAACACCCACAAATGTTCTGTGCCTGAACACCCACAAATGTTCTGTGCCTGAACACCCACAAACATTCTGTGCCTGAACACCCACAAACATTCTGTGCCTGAACACCCACAAATGTTCTGTGCCTGAACACCTACAAATGCTCTGTGCCTGAACACTCACAAACATTTTGTGCCTTTGGGCAACAGTTAATGATAACAGAACTGCATTGTTCTCACAGGCCTACATTCAGATGGAGAACTGGCGGTACTTGATGGTGCGCAAACACTTCCTGCTGCACTTCATCACCGATGACAGCATGGAGTGAGTCTGTGTGTTGTTGCTGTTGCAGATGTTGGTTCTGGTGTTGATGTCAGTGCTGGAGTTGGTGTTTTGTGTGTGTTTATTTTTATTTTTAAT
>JABMCL010002894.1:342500-355000 GCA_018857735.1 Alviniconcha marisindica | reverse complement strand
AACAAAGAAAGGGCCTTGATTGGTACTTAAAAGGCACCATGCTGCTTTGATGCAATTTATTGACACATGCTATTATCTTGGTTAGGAGAGAAGGATGTGTGTTGAAAAAGCAACAAAGGAAGAGAGTTCATTGGCGCTGATCAAAAGATCAAAATCTGGCAAGTCTGAGGTCTATCCTGAGGTCATTTTTATGGAAATGCAGACAGCTGACAGAGATGTCTTATTGTTTTGATGTAATTTATTGACATAGGCTGTTATCTTGACAGTCTTAAGATCAGTCTCATGTCACTTACGTGAAAGACATTAAATAAAAAGGAAAAAGAAGAAGAAAGACATCGTATTATCGCCGCAGCTAAAACCTGAAACACCTATGGTAACTCTCAACTGGCATGCAACAAGGTACACAAACTCCACCAAAGGTATATACGCAAAGGTACATACGTACATGTGCGTTGAAAGGTGAACACAGTCTGTTTTTAAAGCTGTGTTACAAGGGTAGTGACTATTTTGTGCAAATGGGTGGAGCGTGTTCTTCTTCTGTCGCATCAGTGAACATTTAATTTGTGACCGCAAATGACAGCTTGCTGGGCATTCATGGTTGCTTCCATATGAACAGCCTGCATGCTTGATACATTTAAATAGCCAGGTAACATAACCTTTGAGAACCAGAACACTGGACACTGTGTGTGTGGTGGTACATTGCAATCTCCATGACTCATATCTTGCTATTTATCTTGCACTCACACGCACATGCGCATGCATACACACTCACACACACACATGAGTGTGTATGCGTGCGCATATGCATTGCCTTTCACATTTGTGTGCACAAAGCATGCGTGTGTGCATGTGTGTTTGTATGTGTGTGCTTGCGTGTGTATGTACATGTGTGTGTGCATTCATGTGTGTGTGCTCTATACATGTGAGTGTGTGTATCTCCATCCAAGTGTGTATTTGTACATTATGTATATTTCTGTATATGTGTATTTCCATACATATGTGTGTATCTCCATACATGCCTGTGTGTATCTCCATACATGTGTGTGTGTGTGTATCTCCATACTGTGTCTGTGGACTTCCATACATATGTGTGTGTATTACCATACATGTGTGTGTGTGTCTCCATACATGTGTTTGTGTAGCTCCATACTCTGTGTACCTCCATACATATGCGTGTGTATCTCCATACACGTGTGTGTGTATCTCCATACATATGTGTTTGTGTACCTCCATACTGTGTCTGTGTACCTCCATACATACGTGTGTGTATCTGCACACATCTGCACCTGTAATGAGAGACCATTCACGAACTCCTTCCTGCTCCCTTTGTCCAGAACCCGCTGGACATGGGCCTGCTCAACAAGATGACAGCGGCCTTTGTGCAGAAGGCCACGCAGGTGGCCGAGGGGCGGGTGTCCCTGCTGGCCTGGTCCATGGCTGACTACGTTGCGGGGAAGCTCAAGTCCATCATCGAGAAAGACCCCAACAGTGGAGAGATGTTCCTGGCCATTGAGCACGAGGTAGCTGGGTTTTGTTTTTGTTTTGTGGCTGGGGTTGTGCAGCACAGGGCCTCAGGGGGTAGCAGTGTGTGAATGAATGAATGAATGAATGAATGAATGAATGAATGAATGAAAATGTATATATATACAGCGCATCAAAAACTTCCACACAAAACCTTGCATTTTCACAGCGCCAGATACACACAGTGCATACATGTAAGCTCTCGCAAGCTGAAAACTACCCAAGGACACTTATACCAGTAAAGTACAAACAGCCCCTACCCACCCACCCCTTCCCAAGAGTGCAACTATATATAGTAGTAGTTAAATGTAGAAATATATATAGTAGTAGTTAAATGTAGAAATATATATAGTAGTAGTTAAATGTAGAAATATATACAGAGTTACAAATAATGATAACAAAAAAAGAATCACACACACACACACACACCACACACACACACACACACACCAACACACACACACACACACCACACACACCTCACACACACACTCTCACACATCTCACACACACACGCACACACAATCAAGTGGCACACACACACACACACACACACACCACACACACTCCACACACACCTCACACACACTCACACACACACACACACACACACACACACACACACACACACACACACACACACACACACACACACACACACACACACACACACACACAGTCAGTGGGGTTGTGTAGCAGGGGACTTCAAGGAGTAGCATCAGTGGGATTACATGGTGGGGAACCTCAGGGGGCCAACAGTGCCCTGTCTTCTTTGGAGGTAACAAACAGTCCCATTCTCCTCTTGTAGACCTCTGTTGGCAGGGCCATGATGTGAAATGGGTCTTGGACGTGGATGGGGGTGGGGGTGGGGGTGCCAAGCAGACTCTGAGCATCAGTTTGTGACATCCTGCATCCAGCAGCTGACTTTTTAAAAATATTTTTTTAAACAGGATAGCTCGACCAAAAACTGACAAATGGCTTAGCTCTCCATCTCATTTTTCACTGTTTAACTGTTTTTTAAGTGTCATTTTGTAGCTTGATAAAGGGGATTACTCCAAAAATTGGCATGTTGTGCTTTGTCCTAATAAATTATAGCATTCTTTTGAACCTTGTATGCGTTTGGATCAAGCTGCCCATGACTGGTTATTCTGTCAGCTGGCATCATAGCTGACAGTTTTTACATTTTTATTGATGCTCAAATGGTATCCATCAGTTATCTACCATGACATATGTTTTGGTACCTAGTTATATTCCATAGGCACTCTGCATGAAACCCTGTTTAAATCGCTTGTGGCTGTGAAAAGGGTGACCTATTTTATTCTGTTGGCCTGAAAAAGCAGGAAGAGGATTTGGAAAATATGAAGGTAAATGGACCAAGAAGGTCAAAATTAACACAAGAAAAAAATCCTGGCAGTGGGTGAAGCATGCAGGGCTATATTCTGCCCTACCCCAGGCTTTAAAGGGAGAACATCTGTCAGCTCTGGGTTCTCAACAGAGGGGACCTTAATGAATAATTTCTGCATCCACAGTACCCCGTTGTGGGTACAGATGATGGGACAGCAAACAAAAATGGTGTCACCGTACATGGATTATTGCAGTTTGCTGGGATGTCTCGTGACTGTTTTCAGACGATTGAGACCTTGGAGGAGCTGAAGCAGATGTTTTCGTCCGTCGCTGCCATGATCGGTGGTGACGTTCACTTCGTATCGCCGCACGCACAGGCAAGCGTGAAGGAAGCGGAACGGAAGCTCGGGGAACGACCTTCCTCCGTCAACTCCCAAAGTCTGGCTGACCCCGACCTCTACAGAAGGTCACGCCCCAAGGCCAACAGGAATGTTTTGGATGATGACATGTTATACGCATATGTAAAGTGAAAAATGATGAAAAGCATCACACGGCCAGGCCTCCAGGTAGGTCTTTGCTGGGACCACAGTGAGCCCCGAAGCAGGGGAATGTGTGAAGAAATGACAAAGGAATGTGAGGCTGGATGGGTTCTCTTTCTAACAGGATTATGTCCGCTGCTTTTTCAGGTGCCCTTCATGCTTTCCAGGTGCTATGGTGTCTTTTGCTGTACAAGTCGTTAAAACATCAGTCACCATTTGTGCTGAAAGGTTGACAGAAAGGGTGTGTGTGTGTGTGTGTGTGTGTGTGTGCACATATGCGTGTGTCCATGCATGTGTGTGTGTGTGTGCACATATGCATGTGTCCATGCATGTGTGTGTGTGTGTGTGTGTGTATGTGTGTGTGTTGTGTGTGTGTGTGTGTGTGTGTGTGTGTGTGAATGAGTGCTTTTTTTTCTTCTTTTTTTTAAAGCACACTTGTATAAAGAAGTTAGAGACTGTGTATGCTTGTTTTAATAACAATAACGTCCATTTATCCTGTGCTCATCAACACCCTTGAGCTGAGATGTGAAAGACTGACAGCTCCTTTCTCCTTACAATCGCCGAAGAAGGAAGGCTTTGGGACATCCCCAAAATGGACCCACAGTTCTCAGCAAGCCTCAGGGAATGCTACGTTTTGTAACAGGTCCACCTTGGTCTGGAACAGTAGTCCGTATTGAGAGGTACTGCAGCATAATGATGAACAGTTGATGCATGTGGTGAAATGGTTAGAGGGGATCACTCTTTCCATGCAAATGGTTTCAAAATCATTTCATCATTAAAATGTTTTTGCGGGGCAGTTATTTTTAAATCACTCGTTCAAAGCGTTTCAGAATCTTTTCATCCTTAAAATGTTTCTGCAATGCAGCTATGGTACGTACGGCATTGTGTGACTTTAAAATCACAGTGTACAAATTACATGCAGAGAACAGATTGTGCAACGGATGACTCACAACGCGATTATAAGGGTCAAGTTACAGTGATCATTGTTTGGCTTACCTGTGTGTGGTTTATGGTTGTGTGTGTGTGTGTGTGTGTGTGTGTGTGTGTGTGTGTGTGTGTGTGTGTGTGTGTGTGTGTGCGCACACATGTATTGGAAGCGATGAGAAAGACAAGGATATTGTTTAAAGTGTTGCCATGTATTTATTTATGTGATTATAATTAGGAGGGCTTCATTGTTGTTTTAATTTTGTACTCTCTTGTTGACCCTATTGTTTTGTATTGTACACTTTGGGCTCACACCGGGTGTAGGCGCATTTTTAAATATTCTTTTACATTTATATTACACTGTAGATTAGAGCAGATTGTTTGACGGACAAGACCCACTTTCACCGACCATTGTTATTGAAACTGTTGCACATCATTTTGTTTCATTTGTTCATAATAAATGTGTCCATGGTTACGCAATATTGAATCATGTTCACAGTATTAAGAGAACAAGAACGCAAAGCAAAACAGTAGGGATACACGAAGCCCTTTTATTCTGGGGAACTTATCAAAAAGTTCCACTATATCTGTATGTTTATGTTTTTGTTGTTTTTGTTTCTTGTAGGTGGCGGGGTGGGAGGGGATGGGAGGGGTGGGTGGTTGAGGTATGGGGTAGAAAGGCAGTGGATAGATATGAGTGTGCCAGCCATGTTCAAGACTGTGATAAACATTTAAACTTTAGTGCGTTGCAACAGATTATGTACAAATGTGATAAACATTTAAAGCTTAGTGCGTTGTGACAGATTATGTACAAATGTGATAAACGTTTAAAGTTTAGCACATTGCAACAGATTTTGTACAAATGTGATAAACACTTAAAGCTTAGTGCGTTGTGACAGATTATGTACAAATGTGATAAACGTTTAAAGTTTAGCACATTGCAGCAGATTTTGTACAAATGTGATAAACATTTTAAGCTTAGTGCTTGGCAATAGATATAATGTATGCTGCTGATACAAGAGAGTACTGGCAGCACGTGGTCAAAATGTAAGAATGTGTTTTGTTTCTTTACCATAGAGTTTAATTTATTTTTTATACAAGATACATTCACAAGATTCACAAATAAACTTTTCCAGTGTAATAATTTAAGGTTGATTTATTCTCACAGACTCTGTATGTGTGTGTGTGTGTGTGTGTGTGTGTGTGTGTGTGTGTGTGTGTGTGTGTGTGTGTGTGTGTGTGTGCGTGCATGTGGATGCATGTGTGTGTGTGTGTGTGTGTGTGTAGATGCATGTTTGTGTGTGTGTGTGTGTGTGTGTGTGTAGATGCATGTGTGTGTGTTGGGGGGGGGGGGGGGGGGAGGGGAGATGAGGGGGACAAAAGCCTAGCTTTAACAAAAGACATTTGCCCATGTGCCCATTTTAAATAAAAGTACAAGAAATGAACTCAACAAATAAACGCTTTACGACACCAATCAGTAAAAACCTGTTTCAGATCACACAGGCACAGTTGGTACAAAAGTTTAAAAAAAGCTGAAGACAACATATAAATGCTTTATTCTAATGATTAATGACGACATTAGAATGCTTTATCACAGTGATTAATGACTGCATGTAAATGCTTTATCATAATGATTACCAGTAACGACAGCCTATAAATGCATTATCATAATGATTCATTGGACCATTTCAAGTCGCACAAAACAATGCTGAAGTAGTGTTTGATTCAAGCACATGTGCTATTTTATATTCACACCACATTTACACAAACAACGTTAACATTGCCCCGTCCACTGCAGTCAACAACCTTTATATACCAGACGCCATGTGTTCAGTTATGCATCACATACACGCAAAATCAATGTTTGATCTTGCCCATCTATAACTCTGTGGTACTAACCTCTGTTGCATCCCCCCCCCCCCCCACCCCCCTCCACACACACCCCACCCTGATGCCATTTCATCCAGACATTTCAAACTTTGCTTAGTGACAGTCTGTACCGAGACCTACCTGTTTGTACTGGTTTCAAATGACCTTGACCCAATTTCAAGGTCACAGAAACATCTGAAAGGTCGGATACTAAAGACAGTGATGAAGTGTGACAAGAGAAGTCACTCCTCTCCCTCCCCCTTGTGATGATCGCCATGCACCCTCTAATTCCTCTTTGGTGTGCACTTCTGAACAACCGTTCTGCATGCTCTTGATTGATGATCGCTTATATAGCGCTATTCTCCACTCTCTTGAGCAGACTCACTGCGCTTGCATGTGGTTCTACATGAGTGACTAGCTTTTTATAGCGCGTTTTTTGGACATCCACCGAAGCGGTGTACTTGCAGCGCTGACATGGCTGGTGCCACATGAAACTGCAGCCATCTCGGCGCAAGTTCTGTGTACACCATACAACCATGCACCATGTCACTTCATGCAAAGCCACATACCTAAGGTGTATGCGTGTTTAGCTGTAACCTGCCACCTGCACCTTTGGCAGAATAACCGGGATCTTTTAAGTGCTACTGCGGTAACACAGGGGTGGAATGGATACCGAAATTAGAGTCAGCACAGAAAGTCGACCCTGGAGAAGAAAATTCTCCCGCCGCTCCTGCAGGGATTTGAACCCGCGACCTTTCAGTCACGAGTCTGGCGCTCTAACCACTGAGCTATCCCCGCCCACACAAACATGCATCTACCCCCGCCCTGCCCCTGAGCTATTACATGTCACCGTCTCTAAGGTTGGTTAGTTCTTGGATTTTAAGGTCCCGTCAACTGCACAGGGTCATCTCAGAGGGAGTCTAAGGTATTTTTGGGGTCGGAGTTAAATGAGCATTTGCCCTTATTGCTTCAGTACTCAGTTCATGTAATCATTGAAACCTTTAAAAAAAATATAAAAAAAGGTATTAAAACAACACTTCTTCCTTTGTTTGCAGTATGATAGTATCCAAAAAGTGGTCACTTACGAATAACAGCTTCAACTTTGAATGCTGTTTTGATGGTTAGTTGCTTGGAAAGAAAACACAACACAACAGTTAGTTTACAGCTGTCATGATTGGGCTGAACCTAATATTTTCACAAGCAGCTCTGTGAACATTTGGCACAGCACACACATGCACACACACACGCATGCACACACATGCACACACACACACACACACAGACACACATACACACACATGCACACACACACGCATGCACACACATGCACACACGCACGCACACACACACACACACACACACACACACACACACACACACACACACACACACACACACACACACACACACACACACACACACAGATGCATGCATCATGCATGCACACTCACAAACAGACACACGCACACACACACACACACACACACACACAATCTCAATCATATTCTAATTTGCAGACATACCTGCATATTGCTATCTTGCAGGGTTGATATGGTGCATTGTTCATAAATGCATTGACGCCCCCCCCCCCCCACACACACCCCAATTACTAGTGTCAAATATGTATATATTTGATAATAGTATAAACATAAAAATGTTTTTACATATACATCATAAAAAAAATTGCCATTGTCAAAAAATACTATTTAAAAACAGTTACTATTTTCAAATATAAACTATACACTAATATATCTATAAAATAAACATATCTGCAAATTTTGTCCACACAAAATACCAATAAGCATCTGACTAAAACACCAGATTTTCTCTTGAAGCTAAATTCTGCAACACAAACATATCAAATCATGTGCGCACACAATATATGGCAAATTGGAAAGACTACGGAATGTAGATGGGCTGAAAGGACGTCTGATGTTTGAAAGCCCAAATGCTATCAGGACTGAAGCCAGCATCTTGCAAACTTAAGTACTGCTGTTTATCACATTTGTGGCTCTGTATGTTTGCTTCACCTGCAGACAACTAACTGATTTAATTATAACTGATTTAATCACTAATTAATTATTAAACACTTTACATCCCTCTTTAGTTATCACATAATGGAAGCCAGCATCTTGCAAACTTAAGTACTACTATTTATCACATTCATAGCTCCATATGTTTGCGTTATCTGCAGACAAGTCATCTGCACTTCCCTCTATTAATTATTAAACACTTTACATCCCTCTTTAGTTATCACACATTTGAAACCCCTCCTCAGTTATCACACACATGAAACCCCTCTGTAGTTATCACAAACCTCCAACCCCTCTGTAGTTATCGCACACCTGCAAACCTCTGTAGTTATCACAAACCTGCAACCCCTCTGTAGTTATCGCACACCTGAAACCCCTCTGTAGTTATCACAAACTTGAAACCCCTCTGTAGTTATCACACACCTGAAACCCCTCTGTAGTTATCACAAACTTGAAGCCGTTCTGTCGTTATCACAAACTTGAAACCCCTCTGTAGTTATCACACACCTGTAACCCCTCTGTACTTATCACACACCTGAAACCCCTCTGTAGTTATCACACACCTGTAACTCCTCTGTACTTATCACACACCTGAAACCCCTCTGTACTTATCACACACCTGAAACCCCTCTGTACTTATCACACACCTGAAACCCCTCTGTACTTATCACACACCTGAAACCCCTCTGTACTTATCAACCCTTGTTAGCTCTGGCACTGCAGTTACCATGCACACGCCATAATCTACATACATTTTATCAGCACTACAAAATATTACCCAGAGAGGAAATTGAAACAACTGTCGCACCAGCTCCTCGGGGAAAGAGATCCGATGAACTCTCCCGTGTCAAATGCTGAACGTGTGACGACTACACACCCTTAAGCGAAGCGCCCCCTACAGGCCAGCAGTAAACAGGGGACACGATCAGTAGTATGCTGGCGTGATCGTCATGTTCTTCACAAGCGCTAGGACCTCATCTCCCAGGCTGTAGGTGGACTCGTCCACCTCGGTGTACCCCAGGACCCCCAGGTGCATCAGCTGCTGGCCCCACTGGGGCTTCTGGTTGATGCTCATCAACGCTGCTGTGATCTGACTCTTCAGCTTCCCTTGGGAAGAAGAAGAAGAAAACAACAACAAACCGTAAGTCAAGGTTCTTCTACAGAGGGTCCAGATGGGCAATAATAATAACAATGGAAATTTGTAAAGTGCCTACCCTGCGGCTCGAAGTGCTGAACACATATAACAAGCATCATTTACATCGAGACGGAAAATGTTCTCAGCAATTTAACAAAAAAACTAACACATAATGTAGACAAGGGTTCAAGCATAACTATGTGCGAGACACACACACACACACACACACACACACACCCACACACACACACACCACACACACACACACACACACACACACACACACACACACACACACACATACACACACACACACACACACTACACACACATACACCCACACACAACACACACACACACACACAACACACACACACACACACACACACACACACACACACACACACACACAACACACACACCCATACACACACATACACACACACACACACAAACACAACACACACACACACACACACACACACACACACACACACACACACACACCACACACACACACACACACACACACACAACACCACACACACACACACACACACACACACACACACACACACACACACACACACACACACACACACACACACACACACACACACACACACACACACACACACACACACACACCACACACACACACACACACACACACACACACACACACACACACACACACACACACACACACACACACAACACACACACACACACAACACACACACACACACACACACGCACGCAACACACATCACACACACTATGTCAATGGTGCAATCCCACCACCAACATCACAATCAGATCATAATTAATATTGTGCGCACCATCATGTGTATGTATGTATGTATTTTACCTTGCTTTGCATGAAAAAGTCTGCTAATTTGTGATTGTTTTGTTTGTTTGTTTATACACCATTAATTTGGACATAAGTATTTGCAACTGCTGAGCCTATGGGTGTGCACACACTGAGAGAAGCAGTTCTGCATGAATTAAAATCATCTCCTGCAAGTAATAACGAGACTTTTTATTTTATTTTATATTACAGTTCCTAACACCACAGAGCAGACACATATGAATGCTCTACTTACATTAGTTACAAATCAGAAATATAGCAACAGCTATAAAATTAAGCTGTTTATTCAATCAAAAAACAGCAGCAGTGTTACACTCACCCGGTAAACGAGAGTTGAAGGCAATGGGGTAGATGGGGTATCGTCTGAGGGTCATACAGCAACAGCGTTACACTCACCCGGTAAACGAGAGCTGAAGACAATGGGGTAGATGGGGTATGGTCCCAGGGTCATACAGCAACAGCGTTATACTCACCCGGTAAACGAGAGTTGAAGACAATGTGGTAGATGGGGTATGGTCCCAGGGTCATTCAGCAACAACGTTACACTCACCCGGTAAACGAGAGTTGAAGACAACGGGGTAGATGGGGTATCGTCTGAGGTCCATACAGTAACAGTGTTACACTCACCCGGTAAACGAGAGTTGAAGACAACGGGGTAGATGGGGTATCGTCTGAGGTCCATACAGTAACAGTGTTACACTCACCCGGTAAACGAGAGCTGAAGACAATGGGGTAGATGGGGTATGGTCCCAGGGTCATACAGCAACAGCGTTATACTCACCCAGTAAACGAGAGTTGAAGGCAATGGGGTAGATGGGGGTATCGTCTGAGGGTCATACAGCAACAGCGTTATACTCACCCGGTAAACGAGAGTTGAAGACAATGGGGTAGATGGGGTATCGTCTGAGGGTCATACAGCAACAGCGTTATACTCACCCGGTAAACGAGAGTTGAAGGCAATGGGGTAGATGGGGTATCGTCTGAGGGTCATACAGCAACAGCGTTACACTCACCCGGTAAACGAGAGCTGAAGACAATGGGGTAGATGGGGTATGGTCCCAGGGTCATACAGCAACAGCGTTATACTCACCCGGTAAACGAGAGTTGAAGACAATGTGGTAGATGGGGTATGGTCCCAGGGTCATTCAGCAACAACGTTACACTCACCCGGTAAACGAGAGTTGAAGACAACGGGGTAGATGGGGTATCGTCTGAGGTCCATACAGTAACAGTGTTACACTCACCCGGTAAACGAGAGTTGAAGACAACGGGGTAGATGGGGTATCGTCTGAGGTCCATACAGTAACAGTGTTACACTCACCCGGTAAACGAGAGCTGAAGACAATGGGGTAGATGGGGTATGGTCCCAGGGTCATACAGCAACAGCGTTATACTCACCCAGTAAACGAGAGTTGAAGGCAATGGGGTAGATGGGGGTATCGTCTGAGGGTCATACAGCAACAGCGTTACACTCTCCTGGTAAACGAGAGCTGAAGACAATGGGGTAGATGGGGTATCGTCTGAGGGTCATACAGCAACAGCGTTACACTCACCCGGTAAACGAGAGTTGAAGACAATGGGGTAGATGGGGCACGGTCCCAGGGTCATGACAGTGTGAAAGCTGTCTGCGTGTTCCGGGTGTTCCAGTTTGAACCCCGTCATTGCATTGGAGTCGATGGCAGCTGCATCGGCTCTTCCATTAAGAATCATGCGGATGGATTCCACATGGGATCCTGGAATCAAAAAGGCAAATCAACATCGCCAACGATCAGACAGACACCTTTCTGCCATCTTTTTGTGTGTGTGTGTGTCTAATAATAACAGATAATTCTTATAAAGCTCTATTTTCTAACCTGAGTTAAATATGCTGTGCTGTACAAACAAATCATGGAAAATACCACATTAACGTAGATTTCAGCAAACAGCACCTTAAGTATAATAGTCCAGTCTATTAGTAATCTACATGAGCGTTACTGTTAGCAGTGCTGCATATATCCTCTTAGCGCTGTCCAGTGAGGTAAAACAATGAAAGAACTCCACACACAAAGACAAAACTCCTAGCCTGTTTCCGGTGTCCCTCATTCCATCTCCGCTGTAGTTGCTCACATTATCTTCTGTTAATTTAAAAGTCCTTGTGACGACAGAGGGATTTATGTCAGAAGTGAGAAGTTGGTCTGCGCCCGCGCACGGCAGATGAGCAGGCGGCCAACAGTAGCTGTAACTGATAAACTTAACTCATCAACATTCATAAGGTTAAAGACCCC
>JABMCL010002894.1:317500-320000 GCA_018857735.1 Alviniconcha marisindica | reverse complement strand
ACAAGGGCTACACGAGGTGTATTAGCCAAGTGACAAAGCTATGCTTACAAGGGCTACATGAGGTGTATTAGCCAAGTGACAAAGCTATGCTTACAAGGGCTACACGAGGTGTATTAGCCAAGTGACAAAGCTATGCTTACAAGGGCTACAGGAGGAGGTGTATTCGCCAAGCGACAAAGCTGTGCTTACAAGGGCTACAGGAGGAGGTGTATTCGCCAAGCGACAAAGCTATGCTTACAAGGGCTACACGAGGTGTATTCGCTAAGTGACAAAGCTATGCTTACAAGGGCTACACGAGGTGTATTAGCCAAGTGACAAAGCTATGCTTACAAGGGCTACATGAAGTGTATTAGCCAAGTGACAAAGCTATGCTTACAAGGGCTATACGAGGTGTATTAGCCAAGTGACAAAGCTATGCTTAAAAGGGCTACAGGAGGTGTATTCGCCAAGCGACAAAGCTGTGCTTACAAGGGCTACAGGAGGAGGTGTATTCACCAAGCGACAAAGCTGTGCTTACAAGGGCTACACGAGGTGTATTAGCCAACTGACAAAGCTGTGCTTAGGGCTAGCTACACGAGGAGTTGTATTCGCCAAGTGACAAAGCTGTGCTTACAAGGACTAGCTACACGAGGAGTTGTATTCGCCAAGTGAAAAAGCTGTACTTACAAACAGGGGCTACACAAGGTGTATTCGCCAAGTAACAAAGCTGTGCTTACAAACAAGGGCTACACGATGTGTATTCGCCAAGTAACAAAACTGTGCTTACAGGGGCCACAAGAGGAGGTGTATTCGCCAAGCGACAAAGCTATGCTTACAAGGGCTACACGAGGTGTATTCGCCAAGTGACAAAGCTATTCTTACAAGGGCTGCACGGGGTGTATTCGCCACGTGACAAAGCGGTGCTTACAAGGGCTACATGAACAGGTGTATTCACCAAGGGACATACAAACGTGCACAGGTCTTTTACCTTGAACTACGACCCTTCTTTGAATACGGCGCTATCATCTGGGAGGGCTATCTGAAATAAAAGACACCGTACGTGTTTAACATATCCTGCGCATGGGATAGGTATAGTACTTTTCGGTATTGGCGACCGCTCGTCGGAGTACCGCGGACGCAAAATAAAGGCCCCCGTCTGGTCACACTCCGAACCACACTCCGAGCATCGCTTTCCGGCACCTTCCTCCAAACTCTGCCAGATTTGGTTACGCCACTGAAGGGGCACTCTTTATCTTCGCGCAGCTGTCCACCGACGCGGTCAGCGCCCTCCGAAAGGTTTCGGTACTGGTAAGACTGTGGAAGCAACCAAGCGCCCTAGCACGCACGTAAACATGAGACGCATCCACCCCGAGTAAAAAAAAGAAGAAGAAAAAAAGGGTCCGTCGCGATTCAAACGATTTTGATTTTATCTGAGCTGGCGTAAGCAACATGGTCCGTTATAAAACAAACGTCTGATATAATCTGAGTTGTTTGTAACAAACTTACTACTGTTTGAGCACCAACAAAAAAACTGGGGTGGCCCTAGAGCTGTTGTTTTGCCTTTTTTTCTTTTTTTTTCTTCTTTTTTTCTTTTCTTTTGTTTTTACGTCAGTTTCACTGGCGTGGTACCGACAGTCATTCCATAACTATCAGTATCAAAGTTCAAAAATTGTATCTTGGAAGTCCTGGCGGTGAGGTAATGTGGAGGCGAGATAATGTGGTAATGTGGAGGTAGGTGAGATAATGTGGAGCTAACTGTTTCTTCCTTTTAAGTAGGCTATGGTATCAAACTTCAACACTGTGAAGACTATGACACAATATCTGGGGGATGGGGGAGGGGGTGTATGGGGGGGGGGGGGGGGGGTGCAGAAACTTGGTTATTTAGTGAAATTAAGACAGTTAATCTTCACTCCCGCCCGCCCCGTCCCACTCCTCCCCCCTCCTCTTCCCCCCCACCCGCCCCCCTCCTCCCCCCACCCTCCCTCCCCCACACGCTCCCACCCCACGTCTTTTCTTCTGTGGTTCTACAAATTTCAGCGAACACGAAGCTCCGAGAACATAGATCTACTCTTCCAGAGATCGGAGAATACAGGGACGGCCCAGACCCACAGACGTGCATGCCAAAAGTACTCCTAGCTGCTGACAGTGTCACCGTATCCAATCAAGATCACGAGACCGTGAAAACTGACAAACATGAATGACCCAAACACCAGGCAGACCTGTGGTTGGAAACTCTCCTCCAAGACGTCCTGGAGTTATCTCACCGGATGGTCGGCAGAAGTCACCGGAGGTGAGAATTTGGGACGCTGACAGTGCTGAAGTGGAACAGCCGGATGGCCAAACTGCCTGAGAGGAGGCCTCAGATCACAGCATCACTCAAGGCGGGCGAACAGCGGGATAGGATCGACTCACTCGCAGCACAATTTGTACTCACGAAATGGAACAACTGATACCGCGTCTGCTAGATCTAAATTGTTCTACGTAGACTTAGCTACGTTACTAATGACGTGAAAACAGAACT
>JABMCL010002894.1:295000-315000 GCA_018857735.1 Alviniconcha marisindica | reverse complement strand
TTGATACTTCATCTGTCTATTCAGCTTAAGGTGTTGCGTCGAGCATGTTGGTATTTTTGTTAAAGCACACGGATCACAAAACATACTGTACAAAACATACTGTGCCTGTACTTGACGTCGCAGTGAACCTAACACGTTAGCAGGAAATGCGTGTTGCACGTGCAGGTCGGAGAACTCGGGGCTTCCGTGTTTTTGCTGAAGGTGACCGGTTATTCTTGTGAATAGCCATAATTCAGGTTTCGTAGCTGGAACACACAAAACCCTGCGACTTGAACGGAGAAGAATCAGCTCTTTCGTTTCTGCTCCAGGCCATGAACTGTTCGGCGAGACTCAACATGAACACTGCTGCGGGTTGCTTTCTACTTCTGGTTGTCGGTAAGCAAAAGAGAAAACTTCTTCTTTCGTTTGTGTCCGGCGTCAACATGATAAAGACTGACATTCTTAGCGCTTGCTGGGTCATTTTGGTGTTTCCGTAATCCTTCCAACTCTGACATGGACTACGGAATCTTTAGCTTCGCGTATCTGATCTTTTTTTTGCAAGCGTATACACCCGGGAGGACCTCGGTTTATAGTCTTATCCGAAGGCCTTTTGCAGAGTCTGCACAGAATTGGACACAACTTAATCTTTACAGTAGTTTCAACGAAGGGAGTTAATTTGCGCTTGAAGACCGTTACACAAACTCCGTTTGTCTCCGCCTGTTTCAGGTTTACAGTGCTTTGTTCCAAGCCTTTTCCGATGCCGTATTTTGTAGAGCTATCAGAGCTAAAAATCGCGTTGGACTTATGTACTATGGCTGTATCCTGCACACACTCGTGGAAGTTAATGACAATGGAATGTCTTTTTAACGCCTTTTAACAAAATATTTTTTATTCACGAATCAAATCAAGTACATTATTCCACGCAAAGAAAAACGTGTGTGCCACACACGAATAACAAACAAAGAAACAAGATTTACATGTATGAAAGATTCACAGTTTTAACATCGCCCAATAACGTACTGATACAAAGCATGATTGAAGCAGTATAAATCGGAGCCGCCATTTTATGTTCGGATTCGCTATTTTGCAAAATATGAAGCGCGTGTGTGACGAGATGATAGACTATAGCTGTTGTGGTTGATAGACAGAGCGGTTAAAACGGCGGCAATGTCCACTTTCAGCTCCGTCGGTTCGCCTTCCCAAATGGTGTGTGTGTGTGTGTGTGTGTGTGGACGGAGTGAACTTGAAGTATGCAGTACGTTGGCATATCCACATATCGGTGCCAACATTTATGGTAGGACATATTCATATTTATATGAAACTGGTCATGTCAGAATAAAACCAGTCACATTTGAAATTCGTTCTGTTTATTAGCAGGTTTTTCTGTTGGTTTCCAGTACCCGTGGCGATGGGCTGCTTCAACTTTGCCGAAATAACCAACTGCACGGTGACCTACAACGCGACCACTGCGAGGAACCAGTCGAAGGACGAGTACTGCAGGTAAGCGCGTGACACGCTCCGAGCATCGCTTTCCGGCACCTTCCTCCAAACTCTGCCAGAATTGGTTACGCCACTGAAGGGGCACTCTTTATCTCCGCGCAGCTGTCCACCGACGCTGCCAGCGCCCTCCGAAAGGTTTGCGTACTAATATAGCTGTAGATGAAACATCGCGCCCAAGCACCCACGTAGACGAGACGCATCCGCCCCGGGTAAAAAAACACAAAAAGGTTCCGTCTCGATTCAAACGACTTTGATTTTATTTTGTGCTGGCGTAAGCAACGTGGTCAGTTATAAAAGAAACGTCTGATATAATTTGAGTTGTCTGTTACAAACCTGCTCCCGTTTGAGCATCATCGAAAAACTGTTCGTTAGCTGACAGTTATTCGCGACCTATGGCGTAATCAACTATGGCAGTGGTTGGAGGAAGGATGTCGTACATCAGTGCTTGGAGTTTGAGCGTGTGGTTGACCTCGGTACGCTATACTGGTCTTCTCAAAACTGGTTTGGTCCAACTGGCCTAGGAGTCTCAGTCCTCATCCAAGGAACTAGATACTCAGTCCTCATCCGAGGGACTAGATACTCAGTCCCCATCAGAGGGGGGACTAGACACTCAGTTCCCATTAGAAGGGGACTAGATACTCAGTCCCCATCCGAGGAAATAGACACTCAGTCCCCATTAGAGGGACTAGACACTCAGTCCTCATCGGAAAGGGACTAGACACTCAGTCCTCATCGGAAAGGGACTAGACACTCAGTCCTCATCCGAGGGATTGGACATTCAGTCCTTATCAGACAGGGACTAGACACTCAGTCCTCATCCGAGGGATTGGACACTCAGTCCTTATCAGACAGGGACTAGACACTCAGTCCTCATCCGAGGGATTGGACACTCAGTCCTTATCAGATAGGGACTAGACACTCAGTCCTCATCCGAGGGATTGGACACTCAGTCCTTATCAGATAGGGACTAGACACTCAGTCCTCATCCGAGGGATTGGACACTCAGTCCTTATCAGATAGGGACTAGACACTCAGTCCTCATCCGAGGGATTGGACACTCAGTCCTTATCAGATAGGGACTGGACACTCAGTCCTCATCCGAGGGATTGGACACTCAGTCCTTATCAGACAGGGACTAGACACTCAGTCCTCATCCGAGGGATTGGACACTCAGTCCTTATCAGACAGGGACTAAGACACTCGGCTTCATCAGAGATGGACTAGACACCCAGTCCCCATCCGAGGGACTAGACACCCAGTCCTCATCCGTGGGACTAGGTCACTCAGACCGCATCCCAGGGACTAGACACTCAGTCTCCATCCGAGGGACTAGACACCCAGTCCCCATCCGAGGGACTAGACACCCAGTCCCCATCCGTGGGACTAGACACCCAGTCCCCATCCGAGGGACTAGACACCCAGTCCTCATCCGTGGGACTAGACACCCAGTCCCCATCCGTGGGACTAGACACCCAGTCCTCATCCGTGGGACTAGACACCCAGTCCCCATCCGAGGGACTAGACACCCAGTCCTCATCCGTAGGACTAGATCACTCAGACCGCATCCCAGGGACTAGACACTCAGTCCGCATCGGAGGGATTAGACACCCTGTCCTCAAACGAGGGACTAGACACTCAGTCCTGATATAAACCAAGACGACAATGCAGCGCTTAGCTCGCGAGGTCGAGTCGGAATCGAACCCGGGACCTCGATGTCGTTGACGGTCAGGGCGCCCGCCCCTCGGCCTTCTCGCCTGTAGGATACAACTGTTTTGGTGAGACTTTTCTGACCAGTTGATTTCGTCCCCAGCGCTGGGCCGGACTACATTAAGTGCCTGACCAACGCGTGCGTCAACATCACGACCCCGCCCGACTACAGCACCACCATCGCGAAGGATGTCGTGGAGTCCGGCCACGATTGTGGTCAGTTTTCACATACACATACAGAGTTAAAACGCGCACGCGCGCGCACACACGCGTACGCACACGCGCTCATGCACACACGCGTACGCACACGCGCTCATGCACACACACGCTTACGCACACTCACGCTCTCCCTCTCTCTCTCTCTCTCTCTCTCACACACACACACACACACACACACACACACACACACACACACACCACACACACACACACACACTCACACACTCACTCACTCACTCACTCACTCACTCACTCACTCACTCACTCACTCACACTCACTTCCAGACATTCCAGTACCAATAACCGTAACGGGATAAGTGGACAATTTTCTTTTTTCGTTTATCGTTTACCTGTCGGTCGGTTGCTTGGAAAAAGGATATTCCCCGAACATTTGCTCATATTTTGTTTTGTCCTAATAAAATCAGCGTTCTATTATTATTAAATTATTATTATACCTTTTGTAACGTCAGAAAGATTACTGTCGCTGGTATTCAAATCCTCACATGGGACTTCCAACACAACAGACATTTGGCTGGAGACGAAATGCCAGTAATGATGATGCCACTAGCGTCAGATCAGGGCCAGGTATTAAAATTAGTGAATAATATACTTTAGAAAGTTTGCGAACTCCGTTCCATTGGCTGATGACAATTTTAGCACACATTGGAGTTAATTAGCGCTCGAAATACATAACACTAGTACAACAACAAAGACCTTACGGTAACTCTCACCTGGCATGCGTGTAAATACAAGGTACATAAACTCCACCAGAGGTACATCCTCTTTCAGAGTTCAAGAACTGTGTGAAAGTCGAGGCGGCCGTCCTGGGCTTTCCGTCCTAATGAACCTTACGGTTTCTGTGGACGTAAAGCAACACTGAACCGTGCTTAGGCATTGGTTACAGTTTGTCCCCGATATGTCAACGCGACACTGTGTGTGTGTGTGTGTGTGTGTGTGTGTGTGTGTGTGTGTGTGTGTGTGTGTGTGTGTTTGTAATTTGTTTTTGTTTTTAATAATACTTTATGTAAATTGTTTTGGTAGGGCTATACTCGACGTGTGTACAGAATATTTATATTTAGGTTAATATGTATCATGCGAGCTCTACATCATCATCATCACATCCTCTTTTGGTGACGATTTCGTTTTCTTCGCCAGATCTTTCCTACTTGAACTGGGCAGAGAGGCTGGGGAGTCCGTCCAACCTTCTGGTGGCTGCTGCCGCCGTCGCCCTCCTCTCCCTCTCCTACCTGGCTTGATTCTGGTCTTCCTCGTCACCCACCCGCCTTGCCGACACCCGTCTTCCTCCGTGTACCGGCGGAGATCTACCTTCCTTTTCGTACCCGTTCGCAGCCGGCACCTGTCGTTCTGGCCATCACCTTCGTGGACTGTTGACCCCCCCCGCCCCCCCCCCCAACAACCCCCACCTCCCCTTTTTGTTGTTGTTGCCTCCCTCCACGGTGGACAACCGCCTTCATGCTCATCGCCGACACTTGTGTATTCTCGTCCACCTTCCTTTGCGGACGTCGTGTCTTCGTCCTCTGCCCTGGCGGACTGTTAAATGTTGATGCTCACCTTGCTGCCTGGTGGATTGCACAGCCCTGTGGTCCATCTTCCTCCTTGGCGGACTAATCGTCTTCCTGCTGATCTTCCTCTTTAGAGGACCTGACATTTTCGCCTTCCTCTCCTGTGGATTTGCAGTCTTCCTTTCATCTTTTGTTGGGAAGTTTTGGATTCGCTTGTTCTTTTTAATAAAAAGAGCTGTAATCACGTTTGCTTTGCTTGTCGTTTTCACTGTCGTTTTAAGTGCTTGTTGACTGAGCGATTTCTTTTTGGCATTCTTTTCTTTTATTAGAGACTATATGCAAGCGAAATATATAGAAACATTTCCAAACAGCTGTGTTCATGTACTTTAATACCAGTTCCGATAGTGACCTTTATTTTGTCGGTGGTGATAAGCGGGTATACAAAACACCCAAGTGTCACAACTAACTTCGGGCCTCTCATTGCCTCCTTCGCTTTTTGTTTGTGTGTGTGGACTTTTGGGGGGTGCTTTTGTAAGCGACGTATGCACGCACCTCTCGTGCCAAGCACCAAAGAAGGCGCGGTGTGCGACAGGCGAACTATGACGCTTAATGTGACGGTGTGCTGCTTAATATATCGCCAAACTCGGTTTGTTAATTCGATATAAAATCAATGGGGTATTTAAACCCCACATCCACCCACCCTTATTTCAGGCGTGCATAGCACGCACGCACAAGCACCCCCACACCCCCATACACACACACCCTCTCTCTCTCTCACTCTCTCTCTCTCTCTCTTTGTCTCTGTGTCCGTGTCTCTGTCTCTCCCTCTCTCTCTCTCCCTCTCCCTTTGTCACTTTGTCATTTGCTCAATCCACTTTTCATAGGAAGGGGTACTGGAGTACGCTGGGCAGGGGAAGGGGCAGACAATGAACACGTTTTACGGGTGGTATATAATCTAGTACTGAAGGTTTTCAGGTGCTTCTTTTTTTACATAAATACGATCAGAGTATCGTTGCACCCGGAAGCAGTATATTATTCCGATGTTTGTGATATCTCTGTCTCTCTCTGTCTGTCTCTGTCTCTCTCTGTGTCTCTGTCTCTGTCTCTCTCTCTCTCTCTCGCACACACGCACACATACACATACACACGCACGCACACGCACGCACACAAACCACACACCACTCGTAAACTCACACACACACACACACACACACACACACACTCGGCTCGTGTTATATTCTGTAGCAATGTCATCGAATCAAGAGAAGCTCGTGTTATATTCTGTAGCAATGTCATCGAATCAAGAGAGGCTCGTGTTATATTCTGTAGCAATGTCATCGAATCAAGAGAAGCTCGTGTTATATTCTGTAGCAATGTCATCGAATCAAGAGAGGCTCGTGTTATATTCTGTAGCAATGTCATCGAATCAAGAGAAGCTCGTGTTATATTCTGTAGCAATGTCATCGAATCAAGAGAAGCTCGTGTTATATTCTGTAGCAATGTCATCGAATCAAGAGAGGCTCGTGTTATATTCTGTAGCAATGTCATCGAATCAAGAGAAGCTCGTGTTATATTCTGTAGCACTGTCATCGAATCAAGAGAGGCTCGTGTTATATTCTGTAGCATTGTCATCCAATCAAGAGAGGCTCGTGTTATATTCTGTAGCAATGTCATCGAATCAAGAGAAGCTCGTGTTATATTCTGTAGCAATGTCATCGAATCAAGAGAGGCTCGTGTTATATTCTGTAGCAATGTCATCGAATCAAGAGAGGCTCGTGTTATATTCTGTAGCAATGTCATCGAATCAAGAGAGGCTCGTGTTATATTCTGTAGCAATGTCATCGAATCAAGAGAGGCTCGTGTTATATTCTGTGGCAATGTCATCGAATCAAGAGAAGCTCGTGTTATATTCTGTGGCAATGTCATCGAATCAAGAGAGGCTCGTGTTATATTCTGTGGCAATGTCATCGAATCAAGAGAGGCTCGTGTTATATTCTGTGGCAATGTCATCGAATCAAGAGAAGCTCGTGTTATATTCTGTGGCAATGTCATCGAATCAAGAGAGGCTCGTGTTATATTCTGTAGCAATGTCATCGAATCAAGAGAGGCTCGTGTTATATTGTGTAGCAATGTCATCGAATCAAGAGAGGCTCGTGTTATATTGTGTAGCAATGTCATCGAATCAAGAGAGGCTCGTGTTATATTGTGTAGCAATGTCATCGAATCAAGAGAGGCTCGTGTTATATTGTGTAGCAATGTCATCGAATCAAGAGAGGCTCGTGTTATATTCTGTAGCAATGTCATCGAATCAAGAGAGGCTCGTGTTATATTCTGTAGCAATGTCATCGAATCAAGAGAGGCTCGTGTTGTATTCTGTAGCAATGTCATCGAATCAAGAGAGGCTCGTGTTATATTCTGTAGCAATGTCATCGAATCAAGAGAAGCTCGTGTTATATTCTGTAGCAATGTCATCGAATCAAGAGAGGCTCGTGTTATATTCTGTAGCAATGTCATCGAATCAAGAGAGGCTCGTGTTATATTGTGTAGCAATGTCATCGAATCAAGAGAGGCTCGTGTTATATTGTGTAGCAATGTCATCGAATCAAGAGAGGCTCGTGTTATATTCTGTAGCAATGTCATCGAATCAAGAGAGGCTCGTGTTATATTCTGTAGCAATGTCATCGAATCAAGAGAAGCTCGTGTTATATTCTGTAGCAATGTCATCGAATCAAGAGAGGCTCGTGTTATATACCTAGCTCTGGTCGCAAATGAGGGACTGCAAAAAAAAGAAAAAAGGAAAGAAAAAACACCAAAAAACACACACACACACACACCATGCTACTGCCAGCGTCAGACACCCTCTTACCCAATCTCAAGTGACCCTAGCACTCTGCCTTGTCACAGCTGTTGGCCGAATCAGTTTATACAAAGACGGGTCAGCTAAAATGTACACACATGAACCCGATCTATCAGTTCTACAATATTAAACCTTAACTAAACAAGAAGAAACATGATTATTTCATAAAAAAATGAACAGTAACAAACACTGGACCATTGCAGTGGCCCTGGACATTTAGTGCAGGTCCGACACTTGAGTCTGAAATGGGACAGTTAGCGCAGGTCGGAAACTTAGGTCGGAAATGGGACAGCTGGCGCAGGTCAGACACTTAGGTCTGAAATTGGACAGCGCAGTTCGGACACTGAGATCTGAAATGAGCCAGTTAGCACAGTTCGGACACTGAAGTTTGAAATGGGACAGTTAGCGCACTTCGGACATTTAAGTCTGAAATGGGACAGCTAGCGCAGTTCGGACACTGAAGTCTGAAATGGGACAGTTAGCGCAGTTCGGATACAGGACAGCGCTGACCTCCCTTCTTTGGGCTCAATAAGCGAACAGACGACGCCAGCTTTTCTTCAACAGAAAAACAAAACAAACAAAAAACGAAACAAAAAACAAGAAAACAAACAAACATGAAATCGATGATACTGTTCCAGAATGCTCCCTTTTAATTTTCAATTGAGTTCCCTCTTGCATCAGTAACGGCTAGCGGAACTCGACTGAAAGGAGAAAACATCGTTAAGTGTTTAAACAAGATCTTGCAACTCCACCAAATGACGCGCAAAGCCTTACACATGACCTGCAATCATGTACAGACCACATAACTGCATGGATGTGCAACAACCAACTCAAACTTAATGAGGATTAAAAAAAAAGCCATTCTCTTCTCAACACCTTCTCTGTCCTCTTGTCACTGGCTACCATCGTTAATCATGGTCGGCACACACGAAATTGTGTTTTCAGACAAAGTCAGGAACTTAGGATTTATCCTTGACTCTAACCTCACAATGAAGCAACACGTAATCAAAATCTGCCAAACAGCCTACTATGAAATAAAATTCATCAACTCCATCCGCAAGTACCTCACAGAAGATGCAGCAGAACAACTGGAAACTTAATTGTTGTGTACTGCATTGTGTATCGATTGGGCTATTCCAATTCTCTCCTCATGGACACTCCCGGCTGTGTTATTCAACCGATGCAGAAAGTACAAAATACGATTGCACGCCTTATTCTTACAGCACCCCGCCATCAAAGCTGCACACCTCTCCTACAGCAACTCCACTGGCTCCCAATTTCTGAACGAATAAAACACAAAACTGCTTGCATGTGTTACAACGTAATCACAGGTTTCGCCTCCTCTTATCTTTCTGATCTACTACACCTTTACAGTCCTTCGCATTCTCTCCGCTCTTCGTCAGACACACGCATGCTCAAACTCCAACGCTTCAACCGCAAAACCCATGGCTTTCGCACTTTTCTCACACTTCGATCCCCACATATGGAAAAATCTCCCCCAAGACATCAGGCACTCTGCTACTCTTTCCCTTCAAAAACAAACTCAAGACATTTCTCTTTTTAGAATATTTCAGCTAAGCAGCATTGTTCTTCACCCCTAATCAGTGTGTACAGTGTGTGTGTGTGTGTGCGTGTGTGTGTGTTGCACATAGTTATGCTTAAACCCTTGTTGATGTCTACATCATGTGTTAGTTTCTGTTAAATTGCTGATGACATCTCCATCTCGATGTACATTATCCGTGTGATTTTTGTTCAGCTCTTTGAGCCGCTGGGTAGGCGTTTTACAAATGTCCATTGTTATAATTGTTAAGTGTCGCAGATGGCCTAATGTTTACATTGGTTTAAAAAACTAAACAAAAAAACGATGCGCGTGAAGCTGTTGCGGCACGTTTTTCACGTAATTGTTTTATATGATGCGCTACTGCACGTTTTGTAACTACATGCTGAGAGGTTCACTCGCTGCACATATAGTGATCCCTACGCCAGCACCACTGTAATCTGTCTTTCCTGTTCCCTCGATGTGTATGTGTGTGTGTGTGTGTGTGTGTGTGTGTGTGTGTGTGAGAGAGAGAGAGAGAGAGAGAGAGAGAGAGAGAGAGAGAGAGAGAGAGAGAGAGAGAGAGAGAATGTGTTTCTGTGTGTGTAATAATAATAATGAAGAGGATTTCTAGAGCGCCCATCTACCACACAAGGTGGGAGCACAGGACACTTTACAATAACACTACCCCCCCCCCCCCCCCCCCACACACACACACACTCAGCGTCGGACGAGGGGATAGGCACGGTTGTGAAAAACAATTTTGAAATAATTATTAAACAGGTGCGTCTTGAGGGCGGCTTTAAAAGAGGAGGCAGAATCAGAGTGGCGGAGTGTCTGAGGCAAATTGTTCCAGACAGATGGGCCAGCATAATAAACAAATCTTTCGCCAAATGTTTTTGTGTTTACACGGGGGGTGACAAAGGTTCGTGTGTCAGATGCAGATCGTAATTGTGTTGCTGGAGTATAAGTTTGAAGGAGATCGGACAGATACTGAGGGGCTGTTCCAGAGATGGAATTGAAGCAGACAGTAGAAATTTTGTATTGAATGCGATGTGCTACTGGTAGCCAATGCAGAGTTTCAAGAATAGGATGGATGTGGTCAGATTTCTTAGCTTTACACACAAGCCTTGCTGCTGCATTCTGAACTTTTTGAAGTTTGTCTAGTAAGTACAGAGGGCAACCTGAAAGTAAAGAGTTACAGTAGTCTAAGCGAGAGAGGACAAGACAGCATACAAGGGTTTGGGTTGCTTGAGTGGAGAGAAGGTGTCGTATGGAACTTATATGCCTGATTTGTATGCATGCGGCTTTATACATGTTGCCTACGTGCTAAGATTCGAGTCCAGGGTTACACCGAGGTTTTTAACAGACGACACAAATGGGACATCGGTGTCTCCGATGTGAATGACAGACGGCAAAGGACCGTGGACAGACATTCTATTTGAAAGTATGATCATGGCTTTAGTTTTGTTGTCATTTAGTTGAAGTTTGTTTGCGGTCTTCCAAGACTTGACATCTGTAGTGCAGTTCTGAAGAGTTTCTATCGACTGGTGAATTGCGTCTAATGTATTAATCTTGTAGAGTTGGTTGTCATCAGCGAAAGCATGGTGACTGCAGACTGCGTGCTTGCTTACTAGGTTAAAGAGAGGTTGGGTGTAGAGTATGAAAAGCACAGGGTCCAGTACAGAACCCTGGAGAATGCCACAATGGAGCGTAGTATACTGAAACTGCAGACCATTTATGGTGACTGCATGTGTTCTTTTACAAAGATAAGACGAAAACCAAGATAGAGCAGGTCCAGAAATGCCAAAAGAGTGCTGAAGTCGGGTAAGGAGAATTTGGTGATCTATTGTATCGAAGGCTGCTGAGAGATCTAAGAGTGTCAGAATGCATATCTTGTTGTTATCCATAGCTGTTAGAAGGTCGTTAACGATCCTGAGCAGGTCAGTTTCAGTGCTGTAGTTGGGTCTGTAGGCTGACTGGAGATGACTGAGAAGGCTGTTGTGGTTCAAGTGTTTGTTTAGCTGTGACAGAACTATTCTTTCTAGGACTTTTGACAGAAAAGATAAATTTGACACAGAACGATAGTTCTTTAAGTCATTAGGGCCAGGGGACATCTTTTTCAAAAAAGGGTTTAACTAGAGCAAACTTGTAGACAGATGGGAAAACACCAGATATCAAGTTGTTGAATATAGCAGTAATGCAAGGTATACATGGTATGTATGTGCGTGCGTGTGTGCGTGCATGCGTGTGTGTGCATGTGTGCGTGCGCGTGTGTGTCTGTACGTGCGTGCTTGTGTGTTTCTGTGTATATATGTGCGTGCGTGCGTGCGTGCGTGTGCATGCGTGCGTGCGTACGTGCGTGCGTGCGTGGTGTGTGTGTGTGTGTGTGTGTGTGTGTGTGTGTGTGTGTGTGTGTGTGTGTGGTGTGTGTTTATTAGCTTTTTATTTTTTACTTATAATACTTTATGTAAACTGTTTTGTTAGACTGTGCTCTAGATGTGCATACAATGTCGTATTTAGTTTAATATGTATCATTGTGAGATTTCAGGGCGTTGATGAGCGCATGATAAATATCCATTACTATTATTATTATTATTATTGCAGCTGCTTGTAACTCTGAGTTGTGTCAAATATAATTATATTATAGAGACTGAGTCATCGTGTTTTATGTCCCGTGGATATATTTGATGGTTGATATGATTTCATCAGGCGTAGGTTTGATCACTTTTTTTTTTAATTCGAATATTTCATTGTACAGTTCCTAGTACGGTTTATAGCATATTAACATGGGCCTAAAAGGTTTTCGGTATTATTAATTATTATAGTCCCAGCTGCTCTCGGGCCACATAGAAACTGTGACAACCGACAGCTTGGGTCCTGGTCATAAAAACAAAACAATTTTGTGCTCTTAATAAAAACCCGTGCATACAAAATCAAAGCATTATCATTTGTGTATTCTTCAATGGGTTCATCAAATTTTTAACAGGACTGTGTGCATTCTGCGGAGAAAAGTATACTTCTGAAGTTCAACGACGTGCACACCACTGGTACTGAACATTTTTGTTACTGTATATTGTTTCGTTGTTCTTGATTGCTTTTATACTATGCATTACTATTTCTCCCTCCCTCCCTCTGTCTGTCTGTCTCTCTCTCTCTAACCCCCCCCTCTCTCTCTCTCTCTCTCTCTGTGGAGCAGACACGGATTTTTGAGCTGCGCTAAGCATCCACCAAAAATTGTCAGTTTCTGCTGAAAATGACCGTGGTTGGTCTACCAGCAGCTGCTGGAACAGCACTTCAAGCCGTGCTCCATAAACACTGCAACGCGTCATGGAAAATCGCCGGGTTTGGAGAAATTCTGACATTTGTTTTGAGACTTTCGCCGGCAGCCATTGACAGTGACACAGCCACGAACTTCGCTCTCACACAGGACAACAAACTGCCACCCGTGCTGTGTTACCGCAGGAAACCTCCGTAGTCCAAGCCAGATAAGAAGGGACAAGAAGAAAACCGACGACAGAAAGGCAAAACTGTGTCCGCAGGCAAGTGAATCTATTTCCCCTCGTTTGCTTGAAGCTACACCAGGAAAAGATGTGTGTATAGAAAGTGACACTGACAACAGCACACCATTACTGGACACTGGACACAACATGGCGAGCGTCAGCCTGTCGAACAGGACATAGCACAGAGACCGTTTTGTGACGTATTGTAAACGATATTCTCTCCGCTCTGGACAATGACAACATTTCTGTTCTTCTTCCGTTGGATCTTTCTGCAGATTTTGACACGTTTGACCACCACATTCTCCTCTCCCGCCTGCACTCTGTTTTTGGCATTCAGTCTACAGCATTCCAATGGTTTCAGTCATATATGTCATGGGGAGTGGGGATAGCTCAGTGGTTAGAGCGTCGGACTCGTGATCGAAAGGTCCCGGGTTCGAGTCCCGGCTGTTGCGGCTGGAGAATTTTCTTCTCCACGGTCAACTTTCTGTTCTGACTCTTATTTCGGTATCCGTTCCACCCCCGTGTTACCGCAGTAGCACGTAAAAGATCCCGTTCATTCTGCCAAAAGTGCAGGTGGCGGGTTACAGCTAAACACACATACACCCTACCTATGTGGCTTTGAATGAAGTGACACTGTAACCTGGTGCATGGTTGAATCGTGTACACAGAGCTTGCGCCGAAACGGCAGCATTTCACGTGGCACCAGCCATGCAACAACCACAGAGCACTACCAGTACACCACTTCTGTGGATATTAAAGGACAAGTCCAAGGTTAGGGGTGATTTTTGACACGATTTCCGTTAAAACTCGCTGAGAACGATGATGTAGGTGAAACTGTGATCTGAGGGTTATAAATGCACGAAAAAAGGCATTTTCTGTCGTACCGAAAGCGTCGCCATGACGCCCAAATCACGTGACCATATGCCTACTACGTCACTCTGGGAGTCGCTGCAAATGGCCAACTCGAGTTCCGAAGACGAAACTGATACTTTGCCCGAGAGACTCTCAAGGATACAGCCGTATCAGTTTGAACCTGTCAGGCAGGATTTTGAAAGAGTGCCGGAACATCGTGTCAGCTTCGAAGCAAACCCCATGCGGTATTCCATGGGGTTTGCGAAATCGCACTCACTGAAGTGCTCGCTACACAAATGGGCGTGATGCGGCGCAGCAAGAAAGTCAGCTCGTTTGAATTGTATAAATTTAATCCATTTCGCCTCACCTGGGGTCGTCTGCGAATTGTTAAAGTTCGCGGCAACACAGTAGGCCGGCATAGTTAACTTTTTTGTCGACCACACGCATACACAGTTTACTGAAGAATCTAAAGATGGCAAACCTCACTGACTCCCCAGACTGACGCCACTTCCGGGAAAAGTCACGTGACTGATGGAGAACCCGAGACTGTAGTCTCGGCCAGCATACACAAAATAAAATCGATTAAAAACCCAATTAAACATTTTTTATTTTTTATTTCATTAAATCTGAAACTAGTGACTCATTTGTCAATCATTTCGATGGTCATTTTGCATACTTAAAAACCTTGAACTTTCACTTTAATAATACGCAGCTATAAATGGTTGCAGTCGCTCATGCCAATGTGCGCAGTGAGTCTGCTCGAGAGCAGAGAATAGCGCTATATAAAAGCTATGAAATAATAATAAATAATAATAATAATAATAATAATAATAATAATAATATCTCTCAGACAGATATCAGTCCACTTCAGTAAATAACTCGTCTTCGTCACCATCACATGTACGGTGTGCCTCAGGGCTCAGTACTGGGGCCCGTTCTCTTAGTCCTGTACACTACAACCCTCTCCGATATCATAGCTAACCACTCTGTAAATCGTCAGCTTTTCGCGGATAACACATAGCTCCACAAATCCTCTCCTTACAGGGAAGTGACCAACCTCACCAAAGAACTCATTGCAGGCACAGACGACATAAAAACATGGATGACCGGAAATCAGCTCAATCGTAACGACAACAAAACAAGCTCTTCTCTTTTCCTTTTCGTCTTCATTGAAGCCTTCCACCGTTTCCATTCCTGACTCGATTACTTTTGGCTCTGACAACATCCCCTTCTCTGATTCTGCCAGGAACCTTGGATTCATTCTTGACTCAAAACTGTCCATGAAGAAGCAGTCGTAATAATCTGTCAAACTGCTTATCTTGCCGAAGACGCAGCCAAGAGTCTTGCTACTTCCTTAATTTAGCTCTCACGGCTCGACTACTGCAACAGTCTCCTCATGGGTACACCTAATTCTGGCATCCAATCTCTTCAGAAAATTCAAAACTTTTCTGCAAGACTCGTTCTCTTGGCACCCCGCCACCACCACTCTACACATCTCTTGGAAAAACTGCCCTGGCTTCCCATTTAAGAAAGTAATAATCATAAAGTCGCTTGTATGTGTTTCAATGCTATAAATGGTTCTGGTCCTGCTTACCTCTCTGAACTGCTACATGTCTACACTCCGTCTCGTACACTGCGCTCTCCTTCTGACACCCAATGCTGAAAATCCGACAAAACAAACGCAAGACTCGTGGCTTTCGCACTTTCTCTTGCTTTGGACCCCACAATTGGAATTCACTCCCACAAGACCTTAGACACTGCTCAACCCTTTCATCTTTTAAAGCCAAATTGAAAACCTTCCTCTTCTCATAGTATTTCCACACCAACTAATATTAGTACCCAGTTTCTGCTACAGTCAGTGTGTGTGTGTGTGTGTGTGTGTGTGTGTGTGTGTGTGTGTGTGTGTGTGTGTGTGTGTGTGTCCATACACTTTACGTAAATTGGTTTTGTAGGACTGTGCTCTATATGTGTATAGAATATCGTATTTAGATTAATATGTACCATGTGATCTCTCAGGGTGTTGATGAGCGCTTGATGAATGTACATTATTATTATTATTCTACACGTGCAACTATACACGTGGCGATTGGACTGCTTCACAAAGTGATGATCTTTGTGGTGGTGTGTCAGTTGCCACGCAGGCCGAAAACATTCGTTGTGACTGCGAGCCAGACGAACACTGTGCACGTGAATACCTGACAGAAAAACGTCGACGACCTGGCTAGTTTGGGCCCTCTGAATATTGTCAAAGACTATGTTGCTGGATTAACAGACCGGCCCTTGCAGCGCTTTTTGAGAGACACAGAAACAGCTCTCATCGCAGAATAGTTACAAATGACAACAAAGACAAGCCGCTGATGATCTCTGAGACCGACGACATGGTATTTGTGTACGATCCAGAAGAACGAGCTTCCTGTGGGATGACAGGGAAAATTTCGTACTGGTCTGCCAACAAGACTCCAACCATATGCTGCAGGAAGAGATGGATCTTCTCCAGAAGCTCAACAGCTGGACACCAGTAGAGAAACATGGAAAATTTCGTACTGGTCTGCCAACAAGACTCTAACCATATGCTGCAGGAAGAGATGGATCTTCTCCAGAAGCTCAACAGCTGGACACCAGTAGAGAAACATGGAAAATTTCGTACTGGTCTGCCAACAAGACTCCAACCATATGCTGCAGGAAGAGATGGATCTTCTCCAGAAGCTCAACAGCTGGACACCAGTAGAGAAACAGGGACAATTTCGTACTGGTCTGCCAACAAGACTCTAACCATATGCTGCAGGAAGAGATGGATCTTCTCCAGAAGCTCAACAGCTGGACACCAGTAGAGAAACAGGGAAAATTTCGTACTGGTCTTCCAACAAGACTCTAACCATATGCTGCAGGAAGAGATGGAACTTCTCCAGAAGCTCAACAGCTGGACACCAGTAGAAAAACTGAGAGTAGCACAGTTTCATCTACAGCGTGTGCAGATTGAAGAAAAGAAAGTGATGGACTTGATTCCATTCCATATTGGCTGAGAAACAGATCTTCAGTCGGTTTCAGTGCATTTTGAATAACCTTGAATACCGCTGACATTGACTCCATTGTCGTTGGACGAAAGTGAGTGTGACGTGTATGACATGTCAGCTTTGTCGAACATTCCGAAAACTCTTTTCGTTGTTAGAGTGTATTATTAACTCGAAACTCGGCGTTTGATTGTTCGCCCCCCCCCCCCCCCCCCCCCACCAATGATAGATTTGTAGCCTGAACACAAATAGAACATTCTGATTCTCACTCTATCTCTTTCTGGTTTGCTCTGTCTGATTCTCTCTCTCTGTGTTTCTCTGTATCTGTCTGTCTCTGACTGTCTGCCTCTCTCTCCCTCTCCCTCTCTCTCTCTCTCCTCTCTCTCTCTCTCTCTCTCACACACACACACACACACACACACACACACACACACAATTCTCATAAAGTATTGACATGCAAGTTTTTTTTATTTTTATAAAAGGTACAATGCTGCACGATTTGTCACCATATCGTTGGTGATAAGACGTGCCGTGGTGACAAAACGTGTCGGAACAGGGGCCTCCGTAAGTCGCATTCACGGAACCCAGAGCGACAGGCCGGTGGGGTAAGGTTCACTCCTTTCACCAAACGAAAGCGTGCGGTCGGCCGCAGGAACAGCTGAACGTCAACGGCAGGTCGATGACAAGTATCATCGCCACGTTTGTACGAAGGCCAGTGCTTTGACCTTTCTGTACTTTGTGTGTGTGTGTGTGTGTGTGTGTGTGTGTGTGTGTGTGTTTGCGCGCGCGCGCGCGTGTGTGTGTGTGTGTGTGTGTGTGTGTGGTGGCGTTTGCGTGCGTGCGCGCGCGTGGTGCGTGCGTGCGTGCGTGCGTGTGGTGTGTGTGTGTGTGTGTGCGTGGTGGTGTGGTGTGTGTGTGTGTGTGTGTGTGTGTGTGTGTTTGGTGTGTGTGTGTGTGTGTGTGTGTGGTGTGTGTGTGTGTGTGTGTGTGTGTGGTGTGTGTGTGTGTGTGTGTGTGTGTGTGTGTGTGAGAGTTTGTGTATGTGTGTGCATGTGGTGGTTTCTTGCAATGAGGTCATTGTGTGAGGATGCCTGGTACAGAAATGAAGTTGCTGTACACTCATGGTTGCAGTAGGTGTGGGATCTACATAGTGGACAGTATTAGATTTATCATCACAGAACCCACTGCACTTGAATGAACAATATCTACCGTGGAAAAGGAGTAAAACACAACAAAAAGCTAATTCCATGTTAACGAGCACACACACACACACACACACACACACACACACACACACACACACACACACACACACACACGTACTCAAACAACAAACAAACGAAAATAACTAAAACACAAACAAATAATTTGGTGTTTTACACCCAGTCAGCCATTACGGTTATCGTAGGGCGTACTAACAAACAAACAAACAACCAAACCACACACACACACACACACACACACACACACACACACACACACACACACACACACACACACACACACTCACTCAACAACAACAACCAAACATGCAACAATACAAAACAAGTTAAGCAAAAAGACGTATAAAAACCATATTTTTAACAACTGAAGCAACAACCATCGATAAAATCTGCCTTGTTTCTAGATCGAGCTATACGGTTGCTGTTTGCACGTCTGCTGTAACCTTCCGTGTCCAACTTCGACCATCAAGGACGCGATCCGAGGCTGTTTTCTGACAACACTGCGGCTGTGTCCCTGGGGGCGGTGTGCGCGCGTGAGCAGCGTTGACCATGTGGAGCTGGTGGACACACGTCAAGGCGTCCAGGATGCTGCTTCTGGTTCTGCTGACGCCTCTGCTGGCTTTGCCGCTGCCGCTGCTGGTCCCTGGCCTGGTCAGTGCACGGGGCGTCTTTGCTGCTGTGTTTGCATCTCCTTTTCTGTCGTGTCACACTAACTAAATTAGTATGAACGTTTTCTGCAGTCTTTCTGTGCCTACGTGGTGCTAGCGATGACTGTGTTCTGTATCACGGATACTGTACAGGCTGTGCCTTATGTAACGGTCACGTATACTGTACAATCTGTGCCTCATGTAACGGTCACATATACTGTACAGGCTGTGCCTTACGTAACGGTCACATATACCATAGAGGCTATCCTTATGTAACGGTCACATATACTGTACAGGATGTGACTTACGTAACGGTCCCATATACTGTACAGTCTGTGCCTCATGTAACGGTCACATATACTGTACAGGCTGTACCTTATGTAACGGTCACATATACCGTAGAGGCTATTCTTATGCGATGGTCACATATACTGTACAGGCTGTGCCTTATGTAACGGTCACATGTACTGTACAGGCTGTGCCTCATGTAACGGTCACATATGCTGTACAGGCTGTGCCTCATATAACGGTCACATATACTGTACAGGCTGTGCCTCATGTAACGGTCACATATACTGTACAGGCTGTGCCTCACGTAACGGTCACAGATAATGTACAGGCTGTGCCTTATGTTACGGTCACACATACTGTACAGGCTGTGCCTCATATAACGGTCCCATATACTGTACAGTCTGTGCCTCATGTAACGGTCACATATACTGTACAGGCTGTGCCTCATGTAACGGTCACATATACTGTACAGGCTGTGCCTCATGTAACGGTCACATATACTGTACAGGCTGTGCCTCATGTAACGGTCACATATACTTTCCGTCTTCAGGAGTCTCGCTGCTAACGTTGTGCTAATGATAACAGTGTTCTGGATCACTGAGTGTGCACAAGCTGTGCCCTTCTCTGCTGATGATGTGGGGCCCAATGTCCTCAGATGTCGGGCTGACATATTAGAGGCAACCCTTTTCTGTGTATATATAGGTCACATATACTTGTCGTCAGAGGTCTCGCTGTTAACGTTTTGCAAGTTGTGACAGTGTTCTAGATCACTGCCTGATGGCCTTTCGTGTATCGTGTAACGGTCACATATACCTGTTGTCGTCAGGAGTCCCGATGTGCCTACGTGGTGTTGATAATGGCGGTGTACTGGATCTCAGACGTCGTGCCTATCGCTGCCACAGCCCTCCTGCCCATCGCCCTCATGCCTTTCTTGGGGATCTTGTCGGCTTCCACAGTCACCAACACCTACATGAATGTGAGTAGTCTATCATCATGTTAGGGTCAGTAGACACCAAAAGCCTACATGAATGTGAGTAGTGTATCATCGTGTCAGTGTGTCAAAGTGAGTAGTGTATCATCATGTCAGTGTCCACAGTCACCAAATCCTACGTCAAAATGAGTAGTCTATCATCACATTAGGCACAAAGGTC
>JABMCL010002894.1:282500-292500 GCA_018857735.1 Alviniconcha marisindica | reverse complement strand
CTCGGGGTCCTGCTCTTCGTCGGCTCAGAGCCCAGATGGTGAGAACTAAGATATTATACACTATGATAACGTAATCCTTCCGAGCTAGTAACAATACGTGAGGACAGATTCCCTTCAGTCGAACCTGCACCATCGCCCGATTCTGCTTCACTGACAAAAGCAGGAGTTAGTTAGTTCTTGGATGTTAACGTTAAATCAACAGCATAAGGTCATCTCAGGACCAAGACAAAAGCAGGAGCATCACACAGACCAGAGTGTATCCACAGAAAGATGACGCGTCTTTATTATGCGATAGGTCAATCCATTCCCGCTTTGATTATTTCACTTGCAATGAATGTGTGTGTGTGTGTGTGTGTGTGTGTGTGTGTGTGTGTGTGGTGTGTGTGTGTGTGTGTGTGTGTGTGTGTTCGTGTGCAGGATGATGCTGGGGATGATGCTGGCCACGTGGTTTCTATCAATGTGGATCAGCAACACGTCCACCACGGCCATAATGATCCCCATCACAGAGGCCACACTGCGGCAGCTGAGGTTCGCCAGTGTCAAGCTTGGTATGGATTTAATTCAAGTCTGTCACCAGCACACACCAGGATAGTCAAGCTTGGTATGGATTTAGCCCGAGGATAGCAACAGCACACACCAAAAGGATAGTCAGGCTTGGTATAGAGTTAGCCCAAGGATAGCAACAGCACACACCATCAGGATAACCAGGCTTGGTATGGATTTAGCCCAAGGATAGCAACAGCGCACACCATAAGGATAATCAAGCATTATTAAGTTAGCTCAAGTATTAAGTTAGCTCAAGACTGCCAACAGCACACACCGTCAGGATAGGCAAACTTGGTATGGAGTTAGCCCAAGGATAGAAACAGCACACATCATCAGGATAGTCCGGCTTGGTATGGAGTTAGCCCAAGGATAGCAACAGCATACACCATCAGGATAGTCCGGCTTGGTATGGAGTTAGCCCAAGGATAGCAACAGCACCATCAGGATAGTCAGGCTTGGTATGGAGTTAGTTGAAGACTGCCAACAGCACGCACCATCAGTACGTGAAAGTTGAAAGCCCATGGGCAGCAAGCATGACCAGAAACACGTTAAGAGGCCGTTATAGGTCCAGCGGTTTTTATACACGCCCTTGCTGACAAACCTAAAACAACAATAACAACAAACGAACAAGAAAAGGAAACAAAAACAAAACAAAGAAACAACCAACACCCAACATCGCCATAAGCAATAACAACAAAACCCCGAGAGTTTCTCAGGAAGGAAAACTGAAAATATTCTGGACCTATATCAAATCTGCTTTCTGCATTTTGATGCTTATATATGGTAGGAATCAGTCAAGACAACCAGGCAGGCCTTGACAAAACCCTCATGGGCGAAAATTTGGAGTAAAAGGTTTCAAATACAAAACATGCCCCGCCACATAAATCAGGTCAATCTCAATCAAATGATTGAACTAATACATTGTTTTGTATGGCTGGCAGAGGATACCAAACTTCTCGACGAGGAAGTGACCCACACGGTGGACGTGTCAGACACCAAGAGCGCCAAGGAAAACGGAGAAATAAAGATGGACGATGCAGACACCGTGAAGTTAAACGGAGGAACAGTGAGAGAAAATGGAGAAATGGAAACAGCAAGGTTTGTATCTTTAAGATTTTTGTATGGGGTAGGGAGTAGTGTGTTGGGGTGTGGTGGTGACAGTCGTAGTGGTGTCGTGTGTGTGTGTGTGTGTGTGTGTGTGTGTGTGTGTGTGTGTGTGTGTGTGTGTGTGTGTGTTGATATGAAGTAGGTTAGTGTGTGTGTGTGTGTGTGTGAGTGTGAGAGAGAGAGAGAGAGAGAGAGAGAGAGAGAGAGAGAGAGAGAGAGAGAGAGAGAGCGTGCACGCACGTGTGGGCGTCGTTTTGATCTAAAATGTTTTTAATGTAAGCACCTCGCTCTCATATTAGGAGAGGCGCAGATAAATGTTAATTATTATCATTGTTATTATTTGCTTTTTGTTTTGTTTTTACTTGCACACATACTTGTTTGGAACAATATTCTTTGTGGCCTCATGGTTTGTCTATCATTGTATAATGGCTGAATGCTAATAACTAAATTGATAATTAGAATTGCTTATAGCTAGACGGACGCCACACACTGAGAGCGTCAGCAGAAACGAAATGATATTTTTAAATGAAAAAGAAAAAAAGGAATATCATCTATTGTCTTTGGTGAGGCTTTAAAAAAAAATTGTGGGGTGGGGAGCGAGGGGGTGGAAGCGTAATTTTGAAAACTTGCTTGGTAGTCTGTTTAGAAACTAAAGAGAATAGTTCAGTTTAGGTCAGTTCAAGATGGTATCTACGCACTCGGAAAAGCCAGTAAAAATGCAGCCATCTATCCAGTATCTCATAAATGTATCCAGCGTTGCCTTTAAAGTTTCAGTGTTTGTCTGAACAGCGATGGCACTTTCTCGTCCTTTCACTCTCTCCTCCAGGCGATCGACGGTGTAATCTTCTTGGCTTTGTGTGCACAAATAACGTCTCAAGCTCCTCAACACTTCAAAGCTTCCTAGTCAGTGGCTACTCGTGATGGCTGCTTGCCATCCTGTCTTCTTGGTCATTTCCATTGACTCCGGAATGTCTAGTCCACAGGACTCTTCAATGGTGAATGTCGAACGTAGTCACATTCCAGTCTGAGCGCAACGTCTCAAGCTCCACAACATTTCAAATCTTCCTAGACGCTGGCCGCTCGTGATGGCTGCCATCCTATCTTCTTGGTCATTTCCCTTGACTCCGGAATGTCTAGGATAGTACATCCACAGGAGTTAGTTTCAATGGTGAATGTCGAACATAGTCACATTACTATCTGAACCAGTGTCTCAAGCTCCTCAACATTTCTAATCTTCATAGACTCTGGCTACATGTGATGGCCATTTGATTTACTCGCCATCCTATCTTCTTGGTCATTTCTATTGACTCCGGAATGTCCAGGACAGTACGTCTACGGGACTCTTCAATGGTGAATGTTGAACATAGTCATATTCCAGTGTGAGCCAATGTCTCAATCTCCTCAACATTTTAAAGCTTCCTAGACACTGGCCACTCGCGATGGCTGCTTGATTTACTCGCCATCCTCTCTTCTTGGTCATTTCCCTTGACCCCGGAATGTCCAGGACAGTATAGGACAGGACTCCAGTCTGAGCCAATGTCTCAAGCCCCTCAACATTTCAAAGCTTCCTAGACACCTTCCTGGTGGTGGCTGCTTGATTTACTCGCCATCCTATCTTCTTGGCCATTTCTCTGATGAGATAATAAAGTAATCTTGAATCTTGAATTTCCCTTGACTCCGGAATGTCCAGGACAGTATAGGACAAGACTCTTCGACCTGAGCTAATTCCTATTCCGTTTTTCACCTATTGTAGCAAACCAGGGGACCTCGGGAAAAGGCAATTTTATATGATATGCACAGCTTGATGCCAGTTGGATTTTTCACGTATTTATTTTTGAATGACTTTTTACCTGGATGTTTGTTAGCTGTTGTTGGTTTAAACAAAATTTTATTCATTCATCGTAATCATAAGCTCAACAAATAAGTACAGGAAACACAAAAGCAATATGCTTATTTGAGTGTTACCTATAGATAAAATGATAATCCCACAGACATTTACGATGGAAAGATGGCAAATTGTTGTCAAAACGTCAGAGGCAACAAAACCAACAAAGACCAAAATGACAACAAAAACAAACAAACAAGCAAACAAACAAAAACAAAACAACAACAACAAAACGGGAGGAGGGGTGGGGGTTAAAAAGCAAATAACTAACCGAATGGTCTAGTGATGTTCATAATTATTGATCTGAGAGAGACAGAGAGAGGAGAGGATTAAAACGTGTACTTCTTCGCTTGTATCATAAACAAATTTTGGCAGACTTTTACAGATTTACAAGCGGTCGGTTTGGCGCAAAAAGTCGTGGACTATAGCAAATATTTTCTTATTAGTTTCTAAATGTAGCTGGTCGTTTCCCAAACAGAAGTGTATTGATATTTCTTTTGTTCTCATCTAGTTTATTAATGGTTTTATTTCTAATACTATTTTAAAGGGGACAATGTAGTAGGAAATGCTCTGATGTTTCTGCTGTATATCCGCATGAACATATAGGGTCTTCTAACAGGTGGCGTCTGAATAAGTCATAATTTAAATCGCTAATAGCTTAACTTGTTCCTTTCTAGAACCAAAATAATAATATATAGGAACCACAGTGTCATTCGTTGACAAATATTTTTTCAGCAGACTAATTGAAGGATTTGTTTGTATAGTTTGAGGTAATGTGTTCCACAGTTGGTAGTTGACGGAATGAATGAATTTGCATATAGTTCTGTTTTGTGAGCGGGAATGACTCTTTCATGTGGTCGTCTGCGATGATACGGGTTTGTTGTTGAAACTAGAGGTGGTACTAAGTTCGATAGGTATCCGGGGCACTTGTAATTAATCATTTTGTGAAACATTAATAGCTTGTGACATTTTCGTCTTTCTTTTAGTGTGCAAAATCCAGATTCTTTATACAACTTTTCGTGGCTTGTTCCTCTAACAGCTCCTAAAATAATTCTTATAGCTTCCAGATGCAGGTTTTCGAGCATGTTTGAAAGTGTTCCAGTACAATTATCCCAAACAATGTCGGCGTAGTCAAACTGTGGCAATATAAAGGATTTGTACATAGTATCCAAGGCTTTTCTGCATAACTTGTACTTAAAGGAACGTAAACATGAAATAAGAAGGGTTACTTTTCTAATAATACTGTTTATATGTTTTTCCCATTTGCAGTTACTTTGAAAAATCAGACCTAAGTGTTTGTGACATTCCTTGTCTTTGAGAACAATATTTCCAAATGACAGTGGTTAAACTGGATGGTTGTCTTTCTTAAATGTTAACAATTCAGTTTTTTCTTCATTAAAACTAACTTTCCATCGTTTCGCCCAGCTGTTAATTTTTTCCAAGTCAGAATTTAAAATTGCTGCTCTTCTGTAGGGGTCTTTCAATGCAAGTGACGCACTTGTGTCATCCGCAAAAAGTTTTATAACAGATTCAATATTTTGGTTTATGTCGTTTATATATATGAGAAATAACAGGTCCTAACACAGACCCTGTGGAACTCCAGAAGGTACTGTTTTGTATTCAGACTTTTTACCTTTTATAACAACGGCTTGTTTGCGATTTTGTAAATAGTTTGAAACCATAATGCCAAATTCCTCTTATACCAATAGCTTCTATTTTTTTCAATAATCCCTTGTGCCACACTCGATCAAGGCTTTGGAAATGTCGAAAAAAATGGATTGTGTAGTTATTCCTTGATATAGGTCATGATATATTGATGTGAGTTGGTTAACTGTTGAGTCTCCTGGCATAAATCCTGACTGGGATGGAGTAATAATATTATTAACCTTTAAATAATTCAACACACGGCTGTGAACACATCGTTCTAAGACCTTGCCTACACAACTTAACAGCGAAATAGGACGATAATTATTACACAGATTTTCGGGTCCTTTTTTATGTAGTGGTGTTACATGAGCAATCTTCCAAATGTTTGGAAAGATACCTTCATTCAAACAGCGGTTAAATAGGATGGTTAAGGGTTCTGTAATAATGTCAACTGAATCTATCAGTAATTTGTTATGAATCATATCGGGCCCTGTTGCTTTTGATTTGTCTAAAAAATTTTATTACACTATGTATGTCAGCGTGCGTAAGTATAATATCAGTAATTTCAGAGTCAGTGTACTCTACATTTGGAGTATTTTCGTTTGGATTGTCTAAAACCGATTGTTGAATAAAATAATCATGCAATGCGTTGGCCTTGTCTTCGCTGGAAGAATACAAAGTGACTTTGAAGAAGATGGTAGGAATGTCGTCGGATATGCCTTTTTTTATTCATAAATTGTTTTACCAGTTTCCACCATTCCTTAGTACCAAACTGTTTTGGGTCAGATGCCTTTAAATCAAGTTCATTTAAATATTCCAGTTTTCTGTCTCTAATCTTAGTAGTTACTAAGTTTCTATAAGTCCGATAAGCTCGCCAGTCTTCGTCTTTATTGCTGCGTTTTGCTTTTTTAAACAACCTATATCTCTGTTTTATAGCCCAGCGAATGTCTGCATTTATCCAAGCATCATCTTTAGAGCGAATTGCAACGGTTTTTACAGGCATGCAATTGCAGGCGGCTTCGAAAATATAGTATTAAAATGTTCAGCACAGTCGTCAATGGATCCATTTTGCATAGCATCGGCCCAGTCTATACGAGACGGCATGTTGCAGAATTTAATGGCACCTAATTTGTCATAATTGTATAATGTTCTTTTGAAACTATAATTAGTAATGGTGTTATTGATCACTGTTGCACATGGCACACAGTGGTCACTACATATTTCCGGCAAAACCTCTATACTTTTAATAACTTGTGGCGTCTGGGTTATGATAAGATCAATACATGTACTACTTGTCGGAGTTATTCTAGTGTCAGAATTAGTAAGCTGGTGCAACTGAAACATGTGGAGTATATCAACTAAGTGCTTGCTTGGGAAGTTAAAGTCGGAATTGAAGTCCCCAAAGGCAATAAATTTTAAACCAGTGTTATTTACATTCCAAAAGCTTTGTCTGATCAAATCCCAATAGTCAACTGTGGCACTCGGTTGTCGGTAGAATGAACCTGTTAGCATGGTTTCCTTGTTAATTTTGGTTTCAATCCAAATAGCTTCAAGACCGGGTACATGAAGATCGGGTCTGTGCTTACAGAATAAGTGTCGTTTCACGTATATGGCTACTCCACCACCACTGTGGTTTAACGGTCGGTCTAGTCTAATCGGTGGATGGAAATGTAGTAAGTCTGTTTGAGCTCTAGTATGATGCGGAGCTAGCTATGTGTTTAGGTATACTTCTTGCATTGAGATGAATTATTTTAATTTCATAATTAGGGGTAGGGCCTGGGTTAGATTCGATATCTCCTGAGCGTAAGAGAAGCAATTGTAACAAACCAGATGAGAAACTTGATAACTGTAATCTATTTTCTTGCGGTTCCGAATGAAACAACGAGATGTGGAATGCCTGTTTTTCAACAACAGTTGTCTGCTCAGCAAAAGGAAAAAGAATAGGGCTATCGTCACTCGATTATGGCTTCTTGTGCAGCATAGAATATAAAATGAGATCACTGATAGTTTACTAAAAAATACTTTGTCATGATTATTGACCGCTCTATTGTAAAAACATCCAATCCTGGCTCTATAAATACACAAATCATTCGCCATTTTATGTAACGGTTCCCACGAGAACGCAAAACAAAAACAAGCCCAGGATGGATGTGTAGTTTTGTGCGGTATACAATAACAACAAGCGACTGTCTTCCAATCCAGTCTCTCTCAAGGCTGTCTCTCTAGAAAAAAATGCACTGTTCATTCTGCAATTAAATGTTAACGAATAATGAAAAAAGAAGACAAAAACAAAACAAAACAAAAGCAACAACAACAACAAAACAAGAGTGATGGAGAAAAAAACTAAAGTGACAAATTAAATTTTTTAATTATTATATACACTGTCTTACATATTTACAATGTGTATGGCGAGGGTTGTTTGCGCCGCAATAGGCGCGGTAATGTACATCATTATTCAGTAAGGGACTATAATCACTCGTCGTAGTCTAAATCAAACAAAAGGGTTCGGGTATTTACCTTTACGTGTAGCTACAACGGAAAAACTTTGGCGTGTGAGTCAGGCTACAGTTACAGATTCGTTACAATACAATGCGCATTTCGTAACACTGCACATTGATGGGACACGATTGTTTGCAATGAGGTATCCTACCGTATCTTAATTTAGAGTGTTACTTAATGTGCGGGGCTTGATTGAGTGTTTGCGTGTACCTGAGAGTGCGGTGTACGATGATTTAACGATGTGCGTGGGTTCGATTGTTTGCGTGTGTGTGGGTGTGGGTGTCGTGTGCAAGCGTGTGTGATGTGCGTAAGCATGTGCGTGCGAGTGTGCGTGTGCGTGCGTGTGTGTATTATCGGTTTCCAGTGCTCTGTGAATGTTTCTGGCTATTATTAATAATGTACAGTCAAGCACTACTAGTGAGACTATTTTTACATCAACGTAACGGTCGGTCGCAAGCACGGCGACAATATAAACCTATTATATGCAAACATACGTTTCCTATTTTACTAACGCCTGGCGGTATATCATTACAAAACTATAATGCCATATGGACTACAACATACATGTATACACGTGAAGTGCGTGTCCTGTACAAAGACTTTGTTTGAGGCGCGTAACTATAAATAATAATTAGCCTACAGCTACAGATTCATTACAATACAAGGCATATCCTGAAGCACTGCACAATAATGGGACACAAATGTTCACAATAGGGTATCTTTCAGTGTTTTACTTTACAGTGTTATTAACACTGGATTACCCGGATTGAGTGTTCTTGCATGTCCATAAATTCTGGGCCGTAAACATCGTAGCCCTTTTAACACTGAACGCACGGATTTTTATCTCCATTAGAATTTCCAGTTTCCACGCCGACAGCTCACAGTTTGATCATAGCGATAAGGAACAGGCCCACCAACAATCATCAGATCACTACCATTGCGCAATCTGTGCGTAACTATTCTATAAAAGAGCTTTTTTTTCCAGGCGTTCAACTGTAAATTTCAAACAAAAATCCCATCCACTGTTACGGTATGCCAAATGCATCAATCACATTCATCACATTCAGTCACATTCATCCTGATTACAATATTATACGTATGACATTTATAAATGCGTGCATGATTTTGAGCCCTGTCGGTCATTTGGCGATGACTGGCAGTGATGCAGTGTACTGCGTAATACTATGAAGAAAAAGAGACAACGTTAGCGTTCCATGATCACTTTCGTTAAACCTCACCTTAAAGTCTCACGGAAAAGTCCTCCCTGTTTCAGTGTAACACTGCGGTCCTGTACCGCGATGGCCTTTAACACCTGAGCACACATATATTTCCCCCCCGCTAGATTGGTACCACAGCAATACCACATCACCTTTTACAATAACATCTTTGAATGGTTCACTGGTTCACTGGTTAGGCATTGAACACACCAAGATCCTTGATGTTGGTGAAGCTCAGGATCTTGTCATTACATTTGACACACACGGTCCCCCCACGCAACCACACGTCCTTAATCTTGCCCGCTTTCTTCAGAGAGCGTGCTCTGGCGGCGGCTGCACCCCTTGCCTTGGTAAGGTCGTCGTTGATGAAGACACGGTGAACAAATGGCCTGTCTTTGTTCCAACCGGCTGGCCGGAGTGGCCAGTTAAGGGACGGGAACAGCTTATCAGCACTGACTGTGGCTAGCTTCCTTCTGTTCGATGTGAGTTCTGCCTTGGCACGGTAAGATGTGAACTTCACGATGATAGGGCGCGTGCCCCCGTCCTTTTTTAGACCTACACGATGGCTGCGATCAATCTGGTCAGTGTCAATCTCAGCACCGATCTTCTTTGCGATGGCAATGGTTATCTTGTCAGTGTCTTCATTTGACGTCTCAGGTATCCCCATAATCCTAACACTGTTTCTGCGAGTGTACTGCTCCAGATCGTCGACCTTGGCTCGAAGACTGGCGATCGCGGCGTCACGCTCCTGAACCTGTTGCTTCAGTTCTTCCATCTCTCTCCTGAGCTCAGCAGCCAGAGCCTTGGATTGTGCCTCAAGGATTGTGCCTCAAGGATTGTGCCTCAAGGATTGTGCCTCAAGGATTGTGCCTCAAGGAAGACAGGATCTGAGAACATGCTTTTGAGTTCCTCTCTCACTATCTGACGAAGCTCGAGAGAACCCGGGTTTGGCGATTTCAGAACGTCCGGAAGACTGCGAAGAGCCGGGGGGGTTTGCTGTGTGACGGGGGGTGGAGTCGGGGGTGGGGGTGCGAGTGGCGTTCATCACTGTCTGATCATAGTTCTTACTGAAATATCGTCACATCAGAATCATTCAAGT
>JABMCL010002894.1:265000-275000 GCA_018857735.1 Alviniconcha marisindica | reverse complement strand
AATGCTGGGTTCTTGTTGTTGAATGAACTGATGTGCTGAATGTCTTGAATGATTTAGCAGAAGTGAATAGCTTTCACTATCTTTTTATTGACGCCGACTGTTACGACAAATCGCTAAATGTCTTTGCTTTCATCTTACGGCTGAATATGTTCATAAACAGAATAATGTCTCTACTGTCATAGCAGAAATTGAATGTCTTTTACCATCTTTTTATTGATGCAGAATGTTATGGCAAATAGCTAAATGACTTCACTGTCTTCTTATAGCTGAATATGTTCATAAACAGCTTGATGTTTTGACTGTCTTAGCAGAAATCGAATGTCTTTTACCATCTTTATATTTATGCAGAATGTTACAGCAAATAGCTAAACTACTTGGATGTCTTCTTATATGCAGAATGTTATGGCACATTGCTAAACGTCTTGGCTGTCTTCTTACAGCTGAATATGTTTATAAACAGTTTAATATCTTTGCAGAAATCGAATGTCTTTTACTATCTTTTCATTGACGCAGAGTATGTTCACGACCTGCTGAATGTCTTGACTGTTCTCGTACAGCTGAATATGTTCATAAACAGTTGAACGTCTTAACTGTTTTCATACAGCTGAATATGTTCATAAACAGCTGAATGTCTTGACTGTTTTCGTACAGCTGAATATGTTCATAAACAGTTGAACGTCTTAACTGTTTTCATACAGCTGAATATGTTCATAAACAGCTGAATGTCTTGACTGTTTTCGTACAGCTGAATATGTTCATAAACAGCTGAAAGTCTTGACTGTTTTCGTACGGCTGAATATGTTCACAAACGGCTGAAAGTCTTGATTTCCTTCGTACAGCTGAATATATTCATAAACAGCTGAATATGTTTATAAACAGCTGAAAGTCTTGATTGTTTCCGTATAGCTGAATATGTTCATAAACAGCTGAATGGCTTGAGTGTTTTTGTACAGCTGAATATATTCATAAACAGCTGAAAGTCTTGATCTCCTTCGTACAGCTCAATATGTTCATAAACAGCTGAAAGTCTTGATCTCCTTTGTACAGCTCAGTATGCTAATAAACAGCTGAATATGTTCATAAACATCTGAAAGTCGTGACTGTTTTCGTACAACAGGATAGATTCATAAACAGCTGAAAGTCATAACTGTTTTCGTACAACATAATATGCGCATAAACAGCTGAAAGTCTTGATCTCCTTCGTACAGCAGAATATGTTCGTAAACAGCTGAAAGTCTTGATCTCCTTCGTACAGCAGAATATGTTCATAAACAGCTGAAAGTCTGGACTGTTTTTGTACAGCTGAATACCTTGACCGTTAAATGTCATGGGTAGGCAAATGTTTTCAGCTGACTGTCATGGGAACCATTGCTTTCTTTATGGAAGCTATGGCTGTGATCATGGGAGATGCAAGCATGCTTTCATAGCTGTGCTCATGGATGCTGAAACCTTCTCGCCTGTAGGTACATCAGCGAATCAACGGTAGGTGTTGCCATCTCCTTCATCCTGTACCTCTACCCCTCCACTCCCCCCGCCATCTTCGCTGGCAGACGACTGGCGGAAAAACACTCCTCTGACGAAAACATTGCCGGTACAGTTGAATTATTTCTTCTCTTTTCCACCATCCCGGCACTAGTGATGCATGTGTGTGTGTGTGTGTGTGTGTGTGTGTGTGTGTGTGTGTGTGTGGTGTGTGTGTGCGTGTGTGCGTGTGTGTGTGCGTGCGTGCGTGCGTGCGTGCGTGCGTGTGTGTGTGTGTGTGTGTGGGGGGGGGATCGGGACATGTGGGCGTACGTGTTCATGCTTATGCTTGTGTGTAGTTGTGTGTGTGTGTGTGTGTGTGTGTGTGTGTGTGTGTGTGTGTGTGTGTGTGTGTGTGTGTGTGTGTGCGTGCGTGCGTGCGTCTTTGTCACGGCATGAGGGGTTCCTGGCTTCCTTTGGGTTTTCTTACTTCATTTGGTTGTCGTGTGTGTGTGTGTGTGTGTGTGTGTGTGTGTGTGTGTGTGTGTGTGTGTGTGTGTGTGTGTGTGTATGAATGTATGTAATGCGCGCATCTGTAGACATTTGTACGCGCTCTGAGCTCTACGAGATGCCCTCCCACGCCCCCATAATGTTATTATTATTATTATTATTATCATCATCATCATTGTTGTTGTTGTTGTTAATGATTGTACTTTGAACGAACTCCCCTTGTGATACCTGGCAATTTTTATATGTCACTGAGTGTTGTCCGATACCCTGACAGGAAGAGGAGGAGAGAGAGAGAAGAAGAAGAGAGAGAGAGAGAGAGAGAGAGAGAGAGAGAGAGAGAGAGAGAGAGAGAGAGAGAGAACTCAGAACTCCCGAACTTTATTACACAAGGATTAAGATTTTAGGCGGTTGCCTGTTCTTACAATCTATCCTTGCTAATCTATATGCCAATAGGCTACACATAAAACAACAGTAACAACACTGACTACCACAGTAATGATGAAGAAGATGATAATTTTAAAATCAGAGCCAAAACCCGACGACAGAAGAGAGAGAGAGAGAGAGAGAGAGAGAGAGAGAGAGAGAGAGAGAGAGAGAGATCCCAGCCACCCCATCCGGCAAGAGAACAGACACATCTCCGCTTGTGACCCAAGCAGCCCGTACTCAGATGCTCAGCCTAAAGAAGTCGCGGTTTATCCGCAGTCATAACGCTGCTGGTCTTGATCAGGGGACTGAACTGTGTGGCAGGTGTACCGAAGTTAACGCCCCTACTGAACTGGAAGACCATGCAACAGAAGATGCCCTGGGGACTCCTCATCCTGTTGGGAGGAGGATTCGCTCTGGCCAAGGGCTGCGAGGTGGGTGGACAGTGCTAAGTAAGTAAACATGGTGCTTAACGTCCACAGAAACCGTAAGGATTATTAGGGACGGGGAGAAGGGGGTATGGAGGTGGGGGAAGAGGGAAGAATATACACCTATCGCTACACTGTCACCACCAGAATGACTTTTGCATTAAGGTGGGCAGCGTTGAGAGCCATTTTAATGCACCGTTTCATTAATTGTGAGGGACAAAGTCAGGATTAAGACAGTGTCCACAGACCACAACTTTTGAAGCGGAGAAAGGAGAGCCGAAGCGGAGTCGAACTGAGCTCACTCTGCTTACCAGCCTAACACCTTACCGCCAGGCCAAACCGGCTCACTAGGACAGTGCTAAGTAAGTAAGCATGGTGCTTAACCTCCACAGAAACCATAAGGCTTATTAGGGACAGGGAGAAGTGGGGGAGGGGGGGGGGGGGGGGGGAGGGGTATGGAGGCGGGGAAGAAGGAGATTATATACTTATCGCTACACTGTCACCACCAGAATGATTCCTGCATTAAGATGGGCAGCGATGAGAGCCATTGTAATGTTTCAGTAGGAAGTGATGGACAAAGTCGCAAGACAGTGTCCACAAACCACAACCTTTTGAAGAGAAAGGAGAGCCGAAGCGGTATCGAACCGAGGTCCTTCCTCTTACCAGCCTAACGCCTTACCGCTAGGCCAAACCGGCTCAGTTGGGCAGTGCTGATGAAGTGATGCTTAATGTCCTCAGATGTCAGTTGACATATTAGGGACAAATTGTGACCAATGCCGAAGCACGGTTCAATAATTCTTTATGTCCACGGAAACCAGAAGGCTCGTTAGGACGGACAGCCCAGGACAGCCACCTCGACTCTCACACAGCTCCTGAACTATGAGGGAAGTGCTTTCTTTCTTGGTGCTTTACGTCCACGGAGGCGAGATGGCCTATAAGGGACGGGGACAGAGTGGGAAGGGGCCGACAGAGTGAAGGCTCGACCGCGGAAACCGCCCGAAAAAGACAGGAGAGACCGTGGACCGCCGCCAGAACAATGGAAGTGTTAGGGCGGTGTCCCCTCGCCATTGCCCAGCGACTTGTGCACAGCGCAATTGCTGTTTCAACTGCTGTGCTTGGCCAGAGTCACAAAGACAATGTCCGTTGCACTGCTGTTGACAAACAGCTTGGACAACTCAAGCAAAGGAAGTCCAACTTTCTTAGCCCAGCTCCACCTCCCTACTCATGATCTCTTCTGGGCTAAGTTGAGAGTCCAGCTCCACCTCCCTCCTCTAAGATCTCTTGATCTTTTGATCTCGCCTGGAACCCTGTGGGAAGTGCTCTGCACTCTGCTGCCTTTATAGGCACATGATGTTCACGCTCCTTGCACAAAGCGACACTGGCTGATAGCTCCCGTTGTTAACTGACACCATCCCTCAGCCCGTGAACTTTAAACCTTTTGTCAACACTGATGCATACGTTGTGCACCTTGCACTCAGTCCAGTTTTATGAAGTTGGGATGGGGGGCGGGGGGGGGGGGGGGGGGGGGGAGTGTAGAGGTTGGAGGTAAGACTGTGAACTGAACATGTAGTGAAATTTATAATAATGAGACCCAGAAGAAGGAGCGATGCCCACAAATCTTTAGATGTAAATCCACGCAGAACTGCAATCTGTTCGCCTGACCGGTAAGAAAGAACCACAGAACCATGACCCTCCTCATGCGCTTGTTGTTTGTTACATGAATCAGGTCTGTCACTGTGGGTGCGAGTCCACTGATGGCGTTCACTGACCTGGACAGGTGGGGTCATCATGCTATTGCTGTTTGTTACAGGTGTCATGTCTGCCACTGTGGGTAGGGAACAACTGAAGATGCTCACTTACCTCAACAGGTGGTGTCATCATCCTGCTGTTTGTTACAGGAGTCAGGTCTGTCACTGTGGGTAGGGAACAACTGAAGGTGTTCACCTACCTGGACAGGTGGGACATGGGCTTTCTGTCACTGTGGGTAGGGGAACAACTGAAGGTGTTCACTTACCTGGACAGGTGGGACATGGCCTTTTTGTCACTGTGGGTAGGGGAACAACTGAAGGTGTTCACTTACCTGCACAGGTGGTGTAAACATCCTGTTGTTTGCTACAGGAGTCAGGTCTGTCACTGTGGGTAAGGGAACAGCTGAAGGTGTTCACTGACCTGGACAGGTGGTGTATTCATCCTGTTGTTGTTTGTTACAGGAATCATGTCTATCACTGTGGGTAGAGGAACAACTGATGGTGTTCACCTACCTCAGCAGGTGGTGTCATCATCCTGTTGTTTGTTACAGGAGTCAGGCCTGTCACTGTTGGTAGGGAAACAGCTCATGGCGCTTTCTCACCTGCACCGGTTGGGCATGACCTTCGTCCTGTGCTACATCATAGCAGCCGTCACGGAGATGACCAGCAACAGCGCCACCTCCACGCTGCTCATGCCTATCCTGTCCAGTCTGGTGAGCATATAGCCTAACTCTGTTTGGATTACATCTTCTTTCTTCTTCGTCAATGTTGCTTTACGTCCACAGAGACCGTACGGACTATTAGGGACGGGGAGCCCAGGACGTCCACCTCGTCTTTCACACAGTGGATAGGGAGTGCTTTGAGGGAGTACATCATTTATATGAACACCACGATAACGTTGTTGTAGACCGAGGTCCACAGGAGACCGAACGGCAAAGTCCACTGGATTCTATCCATAGTCTCTAAAATGTTGTTTTTCAAACTAGCAACTCGTAGGATTTTTTTTTTTTTTTTTTTTTTAAATGGGGGGGTAGGGGTGGGGGAGGATGGGGGCAGAGATGGGTACTGTGGGATGACTGACGTTGTATGATAAAAGACGTGGCACTGATACATCGCCTAGTTCAGTTCAGTTCAAGATGGTATCTATGCGCTCGGAAAAGCCCATATACGCTCCACCCCGTCTCTCAGAAGTTTCCACAACGTTGCCTTTGGAACGTTTCGAATGTTCGTCTGATTGACGATGGCCCTCTCTCGTCCTATCTAGGAGGACGTTTAGCGCTTCCTCTTTCAACGCATCTCTCCTCCAGGCGATCAATGGTGTGGTGTCCTTGGCTTTGTACCCGCAGGTAGTGTCTCAAGTTTCTCAACACTTCAGATCTTCCGAGAAGCAAGCCATTTGCGAGGGTTGCTTTGCCCGCCAGGCAATCTGCTCGATCGTTTCCCTTCACGCCGGCATGTCCAGGGCAGTACACCCACAGGGATTTTTGAATGTGGATGTTGACCATCGACACATTCCAGTCTGGGCTTCCCATTCCCATTCGGGTAGTACGGTTCCGTACTAAGAGTCGGTCGGGATCAGATGAGAGACTTTGGTCTACTGGGCGGACAACTTGTACACGTAGCCTATTCATGCACGCAGACATAACCAACATCCACGCAGCCTCACGCGTGCGTTTCATCAAAAGGTCTTCACCAGCACTTCTTGACAAGTTGCTGAGCTCGATTTTTATTCCTCTCACCGTTTGTTTGTGTGTTGGCTGTGTGTTCGGTGCTTGAAAGCGGGGTAAGTAACTTTTTTTTGGTAAAAAATTACGCCGAGTCTTCAAAAAGGGGTGTACCCTGAACATTTAAATAAGCGTTATCTTGAACCAGTTTTGGGTGTTGATCCTATAGCACATAAAGAAAGGTATTTCACGTGATAAATGTGGGGTCGCAGCTGGGCGACGCCCAGCCATCATAAAGAGAGATGTTTTGCTCCTATGACTTGTGGCAAAGGGAATCTGCTTCCAAACAGAGAAGTCTGCCTTAGAGGTACGATATTTCGTAAAGTATTCTGTTCCGATATAGAGACTGCCAAGACTTAATCAGTCAAACTTCTGTTTTCAGACTGTTGAACGAACATTTGATGGTATTTCCAACGATGAATGGCAAATGTGTTATGCATGTATACGGTAGTAATCTTTTTCATAAATACGACGAACCAAAAAAAATTAAAAGAGAGGACACTGAGCGTACGCAAGTCTTGACCTATTACTGACATTGAAATTCTTAGCTTCTCATCTTTTCTGTTATGTCAATAAAGGTTTCAGTGATTTTTGTTTGTTTACTGGTTTTCAAGATCAAAAGTGATTACTGATATCTGCCTTAATTGATTTCAGGCAATTGGTACAGGTGTGCACCCTCTCTACTATATATTTGCTGGAGAATTCTCCTGCTTATTGTCATACATGTTGCCCGTAGCAACGCCACCCAACGCTGTGGTCTTCTCCTACGGTCGGGTCAAAGTCATCGACATGGTGAGTGGTAGCTTGCGCGCGCGCGCGCGCGCGCGCGCGTGTGTGTGTGGTGTGTGTGTGTGTGTGTGTGTGTGTGTGTGTGAGAGAGAGAGAGAGAGAGAGAGAGAGAGAGAGAGAGAGAGATCACAAAGTGTGTGTGTGTGTGTGTGTGTGTGTGTGTGTGTGTGTGTGTGTGTGTGTGGGGGAGAGAGAGAGAGAGAGAGAGAGAGAGAGAGAGAGAGAGAGAGAGAGATGAATAGTCGATGGTTAGTGCGACCATCTGATTTGCATAATTATATTCAGGGGTCGTGGAGCTTAACCAAAGCTAAGCCAAACTCTGTGTGTGTGTGTGTGTGTGTGTGTGTGTGTGTGTGTGTGGTGTGTGTGTGTGTGTGTGTGTGTGTGTGTGTGTGTGTGTCCGCAGGTGAAGGCTGGCATCGTCCTTAAAATCCTGGCCGTTCCGCTGTTGGTGCTGGCACTGGACACGTGGGGAAACGCCCTCTTCGACTTCCAGAACCCTCCGGATTTCTTCTTCCGCAATACCACTTCCGCCATGTAACCACCAAGATTTTCACACTGCGAGCCTGTCGTAAATTCTTGTCCGTAGACAGCTCAGTCACTGCACAGTATCCCATGAGCTATCGGGGACCGGATTGCCGAGATCTCGCTGTTGAACACCACTTCCGCTGCAGAGCTAGCGTTGCAAAGTTCTCAATGCATGCAGATAATCTCATTCTCTCTGTGTGTGGACTGTCCTGTCTTCTCTGTTTTTTCCCCGGTTTTGCGTCGGTCTCACTGGCGTGGTACACAAATCCACATCATCAGCATCATCATCAACATCATCATCGTCGTCGTCGTTGTGGTCATTGTGATCACTAGCAGCAGCACCAACATCGTAGGCCTACTTCTCCACTGACAAGCAGATCAGCAGATCTACAATGAGCTGAGCTACGGTGCACCATGGTCTACGTTGTGATGGTGTACATGTTCACCGTAAAGGATGTAATCGCCTTCCTCTTCCTGTTTTGAAAGGCTTGAAATTACCACTCTATTTGAGAAACGCAAAAGAGTAGTCAGTGTAATGCACACTTTTTGTGTACGACCAATAAATCAATATATTAATAGATACAAAAATTAGGTGGTTTATTCGGCTTTGTTTTTGTTTTTTGTTTTTATTTTTGTTGTTGTTTTGGTGTGTGTGTTTTTAATTTGTTTTTATAGCTCTCTTTTATGTCTTGACGATTTCAAGAGCTTGTCGACACAGTCTTGATTTTGTTGTCATCCTGTCAGACCACTTCAAGGTTATTGTAAACTATTACACGGTCATCTCCTGCTTGTTCAGATAGTTTTTTCTTTGGTGAAAAGCACTCTAACGAGTCTCGAGCAGTTGTTGCACGCAGGGCTTTGCACATAAGAAAAATCCGCCCATTCTAGTCGATAGTACAGAAAGCACCCCGAAGTTGATTTTGCATCATGGGATGCTTTTGACGTTTGAGAGGAGGTGGAGGGGGTGGGCGGGGTGGGGGGGGGAGGAGGAGGTCTTGATGGGTGCACTTTCTTGCTCATGCATATTATTATTATTTTTATTTTTTTGCGTCACATTCAAATGAATTGCCATCGGCTGTGTGTGTGTGTGTCGTGCGTGCGTGCGTGCGTGCGTGTGAGAGAGAGAGAGAGCGGGAGAGAGAGAAAGAGAGACAGACAGACAGAGAGTGTGTGTGTGCGTGCGTGCGTGCATGCGTGCGTGTATTCTGATGCTAAAACTACGTTTCAGAAGGGGCTCTTAAGTTCAAACAGGGCTACCGTTAATCAGCCCAGCCTGTGCGTCACTAGCCGAGAGCAATCTTGTAACGTTCAAACATTTGCACTGGTGGGCTGAAGGACATGACGTGATAAGTATAGGCCTACTCTCTGAGCTCAGAGTGTTCCTGATCTAAGAGAAGAGTGCACTGGTCCTGTTTCCCAGACGCGAAACGGTTGGATGTGTTTAGCTGTTGAAAACCGCATGGTATGACTGGCGGAAAGGAGCTATTTTTCCATCGCCTTTTCCCCCTAATACGTATAGGCTACGTTCTCGCTTAAAGGGCACTAGCACCAACCGCTTTAAAGGCACTAGCACCAACCGCTTTAAAGGCACTAGCACCAACCGCTTTAAAGGCCCAGCACCAACCGCTTTATGCTGGCTGAACATCGCCCTTATTGCCAACCCGACACTCATCGTATGAAACAGCTTAGACACATATAATTGCCGCTGTTGTGTATGTAGGCCACAAGTTGTCACAGTATCTGTTACGAATGACAAACTGGGTCCGCACTTAGGCGTAAGATGTGCAACAGAAAACAATTCGATCATATTTTCCTACCAATTTTGTTTACGGTGATCTCCCCTAATGACATAAAATTAGGATGTTTTATGAGTTAAATCATTTCTTTTTGGGGCTGTAAGCGCCAAAAGATAGCAAGACTAGATTCAATAGTATCGAGCTACGAGCCTTCTATAACCAGAAAAAAATGTATCAAAATAAAAACATGAATTCGAGGACACTGTTCTAAAATGCTTCGTTCATTTTAATTTTTAAGTTAGTTCCCTTTTGTGTTAGCGGGGTTCGACTGAAGGAGAAAACACCGTTATGTGTCAGAGCAGGCCTAACGCTTACCTGCGTCCTCACAGGGGTTTTGTTCTTCTGGCGACGCTAGTATTTTTTTTTATTTTTTTTACGCACCCTTCACTGTCCCCAACCGTAAACCTTTCCTTCTGAAAAGACCACACATGCACCTGTGAAGCGAACGTTTTTGGCGCTTCTAACGAATCTACATACAACACTGTGCATTTTTAATTCAATTCTTCGTATGCTAGTGGGGAGATGCTTCCCTCTACATCCGCTCCCCCCCCCCCCCCCCGAAATGCGGGGGGGGGGGGGGGGGGGGGGGGAGA
>JABMCL010002894.1:245000-260000 GCA_018857735.1 Alviniconcha marisindica | reverse complement strand
GGAACTGGATCGGATGCGGGAAGTAGGATCAGGCACACTCTGGCTGCACGCTGGCCGTAATGGCCATAACTGGCCGTAACCAAAACACTTCCGGATCGGATCCGGAATGTTTATTGGGCTGGATCACTGAGACTGCACATGCTGTGCCCTGTTCTGTGTCGTGTAACGGTCACATATACTTCCTGTCTTCAGGAGTCTCGCTGTTAACTTTGTGCTAGTGATGACAGTGTTATAGATCACAGATGATGGGCCCTTTACCGTGTCGTGTAACGGTCACATATACTTGTTGTCCACAGGAGTCCCGATGTGCCTACGTGGTGTTGATAATGGCGGTGTACTGGATCTCCGAGGCCGTGCCTATCGCTGCCACAGCCTTCCTGCCCGTCATCCTCATGCCTTTCTTGGGGATCCTGTCAGCCAAAGTGGTCACCAAAGCCTACATCAAAGTGAGTAGTCTGCCATCATATCAGACACAAAGGTCACCAAAGCCTACATCAAAGTGAGTAGTCTGTCTTTATACTCACATCAAAGTGAGTAGTCTGTCATTATATCAGACACAAAGGTCACAATAGTCTACATCAAAGTGAGTAGTCTGTCATTATGCTCACATCAAAGTGAGTAGTCTGTCGTTATATCAGACACAAAGGTCACAATAGCCTACTTCAAAGTGAGTAGTCTGTCGTTATATCAGACACAAAGGTCACCAAGGCCTACATCAAAGTGAGTAGTCTGTCGTTATATCAGAAACAAAGGTCACCATAGCCTACATCAAAGTGAGTAGTCTGTCGTTATATCAGACACAAAGGTCACCAAAGCCTACATCAAAGTGAGTAGTCTGTCATTATATCAGACACAAAGGTCACCAAAGCCTACATCAAAGTGAGTAGTCTGTCATTATATCAGACACGAATGTCACAATAGCCTACATCAAAGTGAGTAGTCTGCCATAATATCAGACACAAAAGGTCATCAAAGCCTACATCAAAGTGAGTAGTCTGTCATTATATCAGACACAAAGGTCACCAAGGCCTACATCAAAGTGAGTAGTCTGTCATTATATCAGACACAAAGGTCACCATAGCCTACATCAAAGTGAGTAGTCTGTCATGATATCAGACACAAAGGTCACCAAAGCCTACATCAAAGTGAGTAATCTGTCGTTATATCAGACACAAATGTCACAATAGCCTACATCAAAGTGAGTAGTCTGCCATCATATCAGACACAAAGGTCACCAAAGCCTACATCAAAGTGAGTAGTCTGTCATTATATCAGACAGAAATGTCACAATAGCCTACATCAAAGTGAGTAGTCTGCCATCATATCAGGCACAAAGATCACCATAGCCTACATCAAAGTGAGTAGTCTGTCATTATATCAGACACAAAGGTCACCATAGCCTACATCAAAGTGAGTAGTCTGTCATTATATCAGACACAAATGTCACAATACCCTACATCAAAGTGAGTAGTCTGTCAGTATATCAGACACAAAGGTCACCATAGCATACATCAAAGTGAGTAGTCTATCATCATGTCAGCCTCAGAGGTCGCGAAAGCCTACATGAATGTGAGTAGTCTATCATCATGTCAGCCTCAGAGGTCACCCAAACCTACACCAATGTGAGTAGTCCATCATCATGTCAGCCTCATAGGTCACCAAAACCTACACCAAAGTGAGTAGTCTATCATCAAATCTGACTCAAAGGTCACCAAAGCCTACATCAGTGTTATGTCAGCCCACAAAGTCACTAACACCTACATCATTATGAGCAGCAGATCATCACGCCAGCTTCCAGTGTCACAAAGCTTACATGTATGTAAGTGGTGTCTCGTCATGTCAGCTTCCAAGATCACCAAGTCCAAAGCCTGTATCATTGTTATTTCAGCCTACAAGGTCACCAAAGCCTATATCATTGTTATTTCAGCCTACAAGGTCACCAAAGCCTATATCACTGTTATTTCAGCTTACAAGGTCACCAAAGCCTATATCATTGTTATTTCAGCCGCCAAGGTCACCAAAGCCTATTAGGTATATATGTGCTCTGACTGCATTATACTGTGACAGTTCAGTCAGAAAACAGCTGAGAAACAATGGATCTGTGTTGTGCAGGACACCGTGATGATGGGTCTGGGAGCACTGTCCGTGGCCATAGGAGTGGAGACGTGGAACCTGCACAAGAGAATCGCCCTCAGGGTCCTGCTCTTCGTCGGCTCAGAGCCCAGATGGTGAGAACTAAGATATTATACACCAAGATAGCGTACTTCTTCTTTCAGGCTACGGGCTCCACCGCTCATTTCTGCTTCACTGACAAAAGCAGGAGTTAGTTCTTTTGTGTTAAGGTCAAATCAACGGCATCGGGTCATCTAAGGTCGAAGACAAAAGCAGAAGCATCACATAGACCAGAAAGTATCGTCAGAAAGAAGACGCGTCGTAAATTTGCCGTACGTTATTCCCTTCACACTTTGATCTGTTCCCCACCTAAAATTAAGTTAAAGCTAAGGCTATACAATAATACGCTCTCTTCGCATGATCAGCCATAGTTAATGAGCAAAGACTATTCATGTCTTAGTCATTTCACACATTTATTTACGTGAGCTCTCCCCATGTTTTTACATCTTCTCTTTCATTGATTTAGTTTATTTTGTGATTTGTGCACGTGTGTGTGTGTGTGTGTGTGTGTGTGTGTGTGTGTGTGTGTGTGTGTGTGTGTGTGTGTGTGTGTGTGTGTGTGTGTTCGTATGCAGGATGATGCTGGGGATGATGCTGGCCACATGGTTTCTATCCATGTGGATCAGCAACACGTCCACCACGGCCATGATGATCCCCATCACAGAGGCCACACTGCGGCAATTGAGATTCGCCAGTGTCAAGCTTGGTATGGATTTAATTCAAGTCTGTCACCAGCACACACCATCAGGATAGTTAGGCTTGGTATGGATTTAGCCCAAGGATAGCAACATCACACAAAATCAGGATAGCCAGGCTTAGTATGGAGTTAGCTCAAGACTGTCAACAGCACATACTATCAGGATAGTCAAGTTTGGTATGGATTTAACTCAAGTCTGACAACAGCATACACCATCAGGATAGTCAGGCTTGGTATGGATTTAGCCCAAGGATAGCAACAGCACACAAAATCAGGATAGTCAGGCTTGGTATGGATAACTCAAGACTGTCAACAGCACACACCATCAGGATACTCATGCTTGGTACGGAGTTAGACCAAGGATAGCAACAGCACACACCATCAGGATAGTGATTTAGCTCAAGACTGTCAACAGCGCACACCATCAGGATACCCATGCTTGGTACGGAGTTAGACCAAGGATAGCAACAGCACACACCATCAGGATAGTGATTTAGCTCAAGACTGTCAACAGCGCACACCATCAGGATAGTGATTTAGCTCAAGACTGTCAACAGCGCACACCATCAGGATAGTGATTTAGCTCAAGACTGTCAACAGTGCACACCATCAGGATAGTGATTTAGCTCAAGACTGTCAACAGCACACACCATTAGGAGAGTCAAACTTGTTATGGAGTTAGCTCTAGACGGTCAACAGCACACAGCAGGTGAATCTCAATCATATGATTAAGTTACTACATTATTTTGTATGGCTGGCAGAGGACATCAAACTTCGCGACAAGGAAGCGACCCACACGGTGGATGTGACGGACACCAACAGCACCAGCCGGGAGGTCAAGGAAAACGGAGAAACAATGATGGACGACGCAGACACCGTGAAGGGAGGCGTGGAAACAGTCAAAGAAAGTAGGGAAGTCAAACCAACAAGGTCTGTATCTTTCAGATTTTTGTGTGTGCGTGTGGGTGTGTGTGTGTATGTATGTATGTGTGCGCGCGTGTGTATGCGTGTGCGTACATGCGTGCGTGAGTGTGCGCCTATGTGTGTGCGTGAGTGCGTGTGTGGGTGTGTCCGTGCGTGCGTGTGTGTGTGTGTGTGTGTGTGTGTGTGTGTGTGTGTGTGTGTGTGTCTACGCTCTGCGTGGTGTGTTGTGTGTGTGTGTGTGTGTGTGTGTGTGTGTGTGTGTGTGTGTGTGTGTGTGTGTGTGTGTGTGTGTGTGTGTGTGTGTGTGTGTGTGTGTGTGTGTGTGTGTGTGTGTGTGTGTGTTTGTGTGTGTGTTTGTGGTGTGTGTGTGTGTGTGTGTGTGTGTGTGTGTGTGTGTGTGCGTGCGAGTCTCTGTGTGTGTGTATGTGTGTGTATGTGTGTGTGTGTGTGTGTGTGTGTGTGTGTGTGGTGTGTGTGTGTGTGTGTGTGTGTGTGTGTGTGTGTGTGTGTGTGTGTGTGTGTGTGTGTGTGTGTGTGTGTGTGTGTGTGTGTGTGTTTGCGTGTGTGCCATTAAATCAGATTTTCGACTTCTCCTTTCTGTTTTGTCTCATTACTGTTGGTGTGCCTCTGGCTGCAGTGCTACCAGCCAGGCCGATGAGAACGAGGACGCGGACGACGACCCTCACTTCAAGCGGCTGTGCACAGGGATGTCTCTGAGCATCTGCTACGCCGCCAACTGCGGGGGTATTGCCACTGTGACAGGGACGGGGCCCAACATCATCGTGAAAGGATTCACTGACGAGTGGGTTGTGAGCTAGATTATCGCTGTTGTCGATAAATGTTCAATTACTGACTTGGTTGTGTTTGCCATTGATGGTTTTGCGTGTAGAATTGTGAACTAGCTTCTTATTTGTGACTGTGTTTTGACCTGGTATCGAATAATGTTAAATGTGCGATTTGTCCTGAGGTGATCGTATGATCGCTGACGGACCTTAACCCCTCCACCCCCCAAAAAAGAGCTGGTGAGTTTATTTACATAGATATGTTATAGCCGAAATGAGTTACCATACATTGGTAAGCGTTAAGAATAACACTAGGGAAACACGAACGGTTTTCTCCAGTGTCCTCCTGCTTTGGCATCAGCACAATACGTATCAATAAATAAGAAGTATTTCTGGGCTCACATTCATGCAAACCATCGGCATTATTGGCCAGTGTTGTTTGTTAAAATGTGCCTTTCTGTCTAGTCAGTAACCTCGATGTTCTTTTTGCACAAGGGAGGTCAGTTGACCTTTGCCCACAGATGACACAACTACCCCTGAATTCACTCCTGATTTTCACACAAGCACTATGCTCTTCCGTCGTATGGGTACGGCCAATCGATCTCGCACTGAACAACAGGATCATTCTGACAGGTTGAGGCTGAACCGCCGTTGTTAATAATGTACTCACCTCCACCACTCTTCTTTCTTCTCGGAAACATTTTGGATCACCAAAGTTGTCTCCCTTGATGAGCGATTTGACGACGATGAGCCATAAAAACACAAATAATAAAATAAAGATATGTTGCATTTTTCAGTTAAGCCGATAGCTGCATCAATAAGAGCCCAGTAACAATTCTGATGTATGGACGAGTGTTGGAAAGGTGCCAAAGTCACAAAACACTGGCGAAAACCAAGCCGCGCCGCCCGATCGCTTTTCTGTTTAGATCTAGCCTGCCTCCACGCTGTAATGAATCCGTAGCCTAAGGCATCTTGAACGATGTTAATTCAATTTTTTTTAGCCGCGCAGAAAGCAGCTGAAACGCTGATGTTCAAACAAACAACAGCTTGCATTTTGTAGTGTTTCTGCAGACGAACGAGCATTTCAACAAACAAACCTCACGAGCAGACGAACTTTTGAATGATTCCGCGAGAACCTCTGCTGATCGAGTGACCTAGTTTTGGGCGCTGAGTTTGGCTCGGTTTTTCTTGTCTGCATGTGTCAATTACTGCTTATGCTTACTCAGCTGTTGTTGTTGTTTTTTAGCCAGAATTGCGATTACATTACAAGCTTACCTCCAGATAGTCCTCCGATAAAGACTGGCGTGGAATTTCCTCTGCGTGAAGGTCAGCCGTCACATTGTAAACGAGCGCATCCGGTATGGCTCGCCAGTTTGGTCATACTCGCTCTAAAAAACATTTTAAATAATTAAAAATCGAATTTCTCGAATTCCGCCCAGAGTCTTTTTCCATATTATACATATGTCGCTCCGCATTCATCGATCTTTCAAAATTTGTTAAAATGTAGCAGAAAGGAATTTGTTTTATCTTAAATGTTGTTATTATTCGACCAAATGGTCATCTATGTTGGCGGTGGTCGAACATGGAAGAAGAAGAAGAAGAGCCAGTCGCCAGGCCACCGCCACTGCTCGATATTACTTCTACACAATTATAAGTAGGAAGCATGGTGGCACTGGCAAGTTTGAAAGATCGATCTATATGATGATATTTCGATCTTAGGTATCTGCCGTATCGAACAACAGTAAGGCTGCGACAGAGAGCAGGTTTGTTCTGCACATTGGGGGAATCAAGAAAGCGGCATTGATTCAAGGTTTCAAGATTTTATTGAGCTTTTAGCCCCTGAGGACTAGAAAGCGAAGTTACATCCTTATGAACCAGTACATGAGTACTATTAATAAATAATTACCACACTTTCAAATATAAAGAAACATCAAGGCAGGAAGTGAATGACGTGCAGTCTGACGCGCGTCTTCTTTCTGACGACAATTTGAGAGAACGGTTTTGAAACAATAAGACGTTGTGCAGCTAGGAGTGTTTCACTGCGTCTTGCGTCTTTTGGCATTTTATTTCTATGTTGGTTCAAAAAAAAAAAAATTGTTCGCCGTGATGGTAGGAATCGGTACGATGTTCTCGAGAACACCATCTCTAGGTAATCTGCGTGTGTGTCTGTTTTTGTGTGTTTTTGTTGTTGTTGTTGTGTGTGTGTGTGTGGGTGTGTGGGTGTGTGGGTGTGTGTAATATTACCTCGATGTGAACAGACATAAAATAAAGCATTCATTTGATTTTATTTCTAGGTGATTCGGCCAGACCTGTATTTGAACCAGAAAAGCTGAATTTAACACAGCTGACTTTGTAGGCGTAAAACCAAACACTGATAATACTCTTGAGCTGACCTTTGCACAAACAATTAAGACCAAAAGCGATGGCGATTTCCATTAACGTTTACAGTCATTTACTCGTTCAAGAGAATGATCGCATGTTTTTATCCATCTCAGAGTAATTTCTCCACACTTCGAAGTGGTTTACGGAACGGTACGAATCTTACCCCACCTTCAAGTGGAATTGGGTGCCGTATGTCCCAGTTCACAGCCTCAGTGCACAAGTTTTTACCATTTCTGGTCTCGGTTCGCTGTCTGAAGATCTGGAAAGGCCTAAAACTCCCTTTATTTGTCGAAGGATTAGCTGAAGGTGTGTCAAGTCTGCATGGTTTGATTGGCTAATCGCTAATGTCACTCATACTTTGGCGACTGGTTGATCGTATCGCCGCTGTGATAGGAGCCAGCACGGTTGTGATAGGCTTCACTGATGAGTGTGGTGTGTGTGTGTGTGTGTGTGTGTGTGTGTGTGTGTGTGTGTGTGTGTGTGTCGTGTGCGCGCGCGCGCGCGCGCGCATGCGTGTGTGCGCCAAATGTGCTTGTGCTATGACAATAGTACAGTAGTATGCTACTTGCTGGTGTTGTCCCCGACCAAACAGTGCATTGTGAAAAGAGAGGTGTTCCGGTTACAGCCTGTACGCTCAATACGGCGAGAAGAACCCGGTGAACTTCGCCACGTGGATGGGTCTGGGACTGCCGCTGTCAGTGCTCATGTTGACTGTCTGCTGGATCTGGCTTCAGATCGTCTTCCTTCGCTGCAGGTCTGTTCACTGTGTTTACAGTGTGTGTGTGTGTGTGTGTGTGTGTGTGTGTGTGTGTGTGTGTGTGTGTGTGTGTGTGTGTGTGTGTGTGTGTGTGTGTGTGTGTGTGTGTGTGTGTGTGTGTGTGTGTGAGAGAACTCGAACTCGAACACTTTATTATGAGAGAGAGAGAGAGAGAGAGAGAGAGAGAGAGAGAGAGAGAGAGAGAGAAGAGAAGAGAGAGAGAGAGAGAGAGAGAGAGAGAGAAAATGTGGTGTGTGTGTGTGTGTGTGTGTGTGTGGTGTGTGGTGTGTGTGTGTGTGGTGTGTGTGTGTGGTGTGGTGTGTGTGTGTGGGTTAGGAAAGAGAAGGAAGGAAATCTGAGGTAGGCAGAGAGAGAGAGAGAGAGAGAGAGAGGTGGGGGGGGGGGGGGAGGGGGGGGGGGGGGGGGGGAGCAAAATGCCCTTTGCAAATCTTTTGACAGCTCTAGCAGGTCTCCCTTTACTGGAACAGGAGTGAGACAAATTGCGCCGACCTCCAGACTACCAAGAGTTTACTAACCCATGCACAACGTGAGAGTCGTGCAGAGCTGAACCCAGTTCCGCATGGGACTGGCAGTCAAACCAGAGTGTCCGATGTTGACCACATTAATTTGATGGACTGTGTGTGCTCTCTGCTCCTCATCAAAAAGCGGTGAATAAGATCACAATAATGCTCTTGTATTCTCCAGCGTTAGTATGGCTTTGAGTTATGCTGTTGAAATTAAGTATTTTGGACCCATAACGTCAGTTAATTATGATTGTGTGTGTAGTGGAGCGTGTCGCACGTGCAGAAGGTCAGAGGCTGACGACAGAGACGTGCAGGACAGGGTGAAGGCAATCATCCGTAACGAGTATAACAAACTGGGGCCTGTGACGTAAGTATCCACCCACCCTATGATCACACACACACACACACACACCACACACTCTGAGAGAGAGAGAGAGAGAGAGAGAGAGAGAGAGAGAGAGAAGAGAGAGAGAGATGTGGGGCGGGGGGACCAGTCTAATGCATTGTTCTTAGAGACAAGGAGAGAGAGGAAGAAATCAAAAGATGTGTGCTTGAACATTATGTTTGCCACACATTTGAACTTCGCACAGTCATTGTGTGTGTGTGTGTGTGTGTGTGTGTGTGTGTGTGTAGTGCGTGTTTTTTGTTTTTTTGTTTTCCGTATAATACTTTATATAAATTGTTTTGGTAGGACTGTGCTCTACACTGTGTATAGAATATCATATTTAGGTTAATTTGTATCATGCGAGCGCCCAGGGCGTTAATGAGCGTGTGATAAATGGTCACTATTATTATTATTATAAATACCGCGCCCTACGCTAGAGGGATGAAGAGCCTGGTTTGGATGTGTTAGGTTTGCGGAGGGCTCCATGCTCTTCTGGTTTGCTGTGATGGTGCTGCTGTGGATAACACGTGACCTGGGAGGGACTGGAGGCTGGCAAGACATCTTTAACGAGGGGTGAGAATCTCACTGACAGACTGAGTAATCAGGGGACCCGATCGTTGACTGGCTGGTTGAATGACTGACTCATTCGTCGATCTGTTTATGTATTAAAGAGGAAGTTAGTCAACAAAGCGGATTTTAACGTCTTGTCAGCCGCACAGGGTCACATCAGGACAACCGAGGCGAAGATGAAAGTAGGCCTGAAAACATAAACAATGTGCGAATATTTCTACCTTCGGACTGGTTTTGGTTGTTCTATCAATATTTATGCCAAACGGTACAGTTCTGCTTCGAAGTTGAGCTCGACCTAATCATCAGGCCGTAGTCAAGTTAGTTTGCTCTCTACCAATAAAGAGCAGAAAAAGATTGGATCGTGAAATATTTGATAGTTTTTCAATACATTCCGGCCTTGTCTATGACGTTACTGACACAAATTACTGAGTTCAAAATGGCAGAACTCGCGCTTGTGTTTCTGGTACAGCTGAATGTGTTCATAAACAGCTGAATGTCTTGACCATTTTCATAGCTGCACGAATTTTGTTCATCTGACTGTCATGGTAACCAAGGTTTTCTTTCTGGAAGCTATGCCTGTGGTCATGGGAGATGTAAACAATTTTTGGTAACTGTATTCATGGAAGCTGGATCGTTTTCGCGTGCAGCTACCTGAGTGGATCAACAGTAGCGGTTGCCATTTCCTTCATCTTGTACTTTTACCCCTCCACTCCCCCCGCCATCTTCGCTGGCAGACGACTGGCGGAAAAACACTCCTCTGACAAAAACATTGCCGGTACAGTTGAATTATTTCTTCTCTTTTCCACCATCCCGTGACTATATTGTGGTGTGTGTGTGTGTGTGTGTGGTGTGTGTGTGTGTGTGTGTGTGTGTGTGTGTGTGTGTGTGTGTGTGTGTGTGATTAACAGGTGGAGGGAGAGAGAGAGAGAGAGAGAGAGAGAGAGAGAGAGAGAGAGAGAGAGAGAGAGAGAGAGAGAGAGAGAGAAGCAGAGACAGCCACAGAGAGAGAGAGGAGGGGGGAGGGGGGGGGGGGGACAGAAAAAGAGACAGCCAGAGAGAGAGGGACAGAGTCATACAGAGACAGAAACAGCCACAGAGAGAGACACACAGAGAGACAGAGACACAGATAGCCACAGAGAGAGAGAGTTCTACCCCACCCCTCAAGGAAACAGACATTTCGTATGCTGAGCCTTTAACAAATCACAATTTATCCCCAATCACAACGCGTACTGGTCTTGATCAGGGGACTGAACTGTGTGGCAGGTGTACCGAAGTTAACGCCCCTGCTGAACTGGAAGATCGTGCAACAGAAGATGCCCTGGGGACTCATCATCCTGTGGGGAGGAGGATTCGCTCTGGCCAAGGGCTGCGAGGTGGGTGGATAGTGCTCTGATGTTCACGCTGTTCACGCACCTTGCACACAGCGACACTAGATGATAGCTATATAGCTCCCATTGTTAACTGACGCCATCCCAGGGTTCCAGGCGAGATCAAAAGATCAAGAGATCTTAGAGGAGGGAGGTGGAGCTGGACCCTCAACTTAGCCCAGAAGAGATCAGGAGTAGGGAGGTGGAGCTGGGCTAAGAAAGTTGGACTTCCTTTGCTTGAGTTGTCCAAGTTGTTCGTCAACAGCAGTGCAACGGAAATTGTCTTTGTGACTCTGGCCAAGCACAGCAGTTGAAACAGCAATTGCGCAGTGCACAAGTCGCTGGGCAATGGCGAGGGACACCGCCCTAACACTTCCATTGTTCTGGCGGCGGTCCACGGTCTCTCCTGTCTTTTTCGGGCGGTTTCCGCGGTCGAGCCTTCACTCTGTCGTCCCCTTCCCACTCTATCCCCGTCCCTAATAGGCCATCTCGCCTCCGTGGACGTAAAGCACCAAGAAAGAAAGATGACGCCATCCCTCCTCACGTCGTTTAACTACATTTGTTTTGTTTTTAAATGGTCAATCGTGATGCCAAGGTCCCTCTCTTTGGGTGTGGAATCAGCTTAAGGCGTTTGATTACCAGGATAGATGGGGTCTTTGTTCTTTTGTTGTTTGTTACAGGAATCAAGTCTGTCTCTGTGTGTAGGGGAAGAGTTCAAGGTGTCCACTTACGTATAGGTTGGGCATGGTCTTCATTCTATGGTTGTTTTCTATATATGAGTCAGGTCTGTGACCGTGAAAAGGAGAACTGCTGAAGGTGTTCATTCACCTGGACAGGTGGGGGTCATCACTGTGCTGTTGTTTGTTACAGGAATCAAGTCTGTCTCTGTGTGTAGGGGAAGAGTCCAAGGTGTCCACTCACCCGCATATGGGGCATGGTCTTCATTCTATAGTTGTTTTCTATTGGGCGATTCAGCGAAACTGGTTTGCTAGAGTGAACGCGCTTTGTAATCTTTCGCGCAAGATAGTCGCGAGAGGTCGCAGCGCACTTCCGGGCCGATTTCTGAGTAGGCGTTGCTTCACGCTGTGTATAACAGTGGAAGTTGAACCTAGAATCGCGAAGCAGTACAAATGCCAATACTGTTGCAGTTGCAAAAATTACCGTAGAAAGGGGATGGAGGATGGGAAAAAAGTGTCTTTGCGTCTTTTTTTGGCTGACCAGAAGATCGCGAGTTCGTAGAAAAAATGGTTTTGGGGCATCCTATAGCACGAGCAACAAGTTATTGCTTATTACCAGACACATTATGACTACGGGCCTCCAAAAATGCCTTTAAAGTTGGCAGTGTAAAATTCGCAAATTCACTGTCACCGCCTTCCATTGTGAAGAAAGTACGCACCGGAAGTAAAAGCAGCCAAGGGACTTAAGCGATGCCGGGCAAACGTCAAGGGAGTTAACAACCCCGCCTGAATCGCCCAATACGAGTCGGGTCTGTCACCGTGAACAGGAGTACAGCTGAAGGCGTTCATTGTTTCACCTGAACAGGTGGGACATGATCTTCATCCTGTTGTTGTTTGTTACAGGAGTCAGGTCTGTCACTGTGGGTAGGCGAACAACTGAAGGTGTTCACAGACCTGGACCGGTGGGGCATGGCCTTCGTCCTGTGCTACATCACAGCGGCCGTCACGGAGGTGACCAGCAACAGCGCCATCTCCACGTTGCTCATGCCCATCCTGTCCAGTCTGGTCAGTATATATAAGCCTAACTCTCCTGTGGCAGGTTACAGCTAAACACACGTGCACCCGCCTAGCCTAGCTCTTTTGTGGCAGGTTACAGCTAAACACACGTGCACCCACCTAGCCTAGCTCTCTTGTGGCAGGTTACAGCTAAACACACGTGCACCCACCTAGCCTAGCTCTCTTGTGGCAGGTTACAGCTAAACACACCTGCACCCGCCTAGCTCTCTCGTGGCAGGTTACAGCTAAACACACCTGCACCCGCCTAGCTCTCTCGTGGCAGGTTACAGCTAAACGCACCTGCACCCGCCTAGCCTAGCTCTCTTGTGGCAGGTTACAGCTAAACACACGTGCACCCGCCTAGCTCTCTTGTGGCAGGTTACAGCTAAACACACGTGCACCCGCCTAGCTCTCTTGTGGCAGGTTACAGCTAAACACACGTGCACCCGCCTAGCTCTCTTGTGGCAGGTTACAGCTAAACACACGTGCACCCGCCTAGCTCTCTTGTGGCAGGTTACAGCTAAACACACCTGCACCCGCCTAGCTCTCTCGTGGCAGGTTACAGCTAAACACACCTGCACCCGCCTAGCTCTCTTGTGGCAGGTTACAGCTAAACACACGTGCACCCGCCTAGCTCTCTTGTGGCAGGTTACAGCTAAACACACGTGCACCCGCCTAGCTGTCTTGTGGCAGGTTACAGCTAAACACACGTGCACCCGCCTAGCCTAGCTCTCTCGTGGCAGGTTACAGCTAAACACACGTGCACCCGCCTAGCTCTCTTGTGGCAGGTTACAGCTAAACACGCGTGCACCCGCCTAACTCTCTTATGGCAGGTTACAGCTAAACGCGCGTGCATTCTACTTATGTGGCTTTGCATGAAGTGACACTGTAAACTGGTGCATGGCTGTATCGCGTACGTAGAACGAGCGCCTAGACGGCAGCAGTTTCACGTGGTACCAGTCATGTAACAACCAAATGGACTGCTGGAGGAAGATATGACGTTTTTTCAACGAGAAATTGCAAGTGTGCTGTACACGTATACGGTACTAATCGTTTCATAATGCGGTGAAACGAAAAACGAGAAAATAGAGCAATGAACCGAAACTACGCTTGATACATTGTCACTGACATTTTGCTTTTCATCTGTATTTCATATGTTTATAAGTGTTTCAGTGAACTTTGTTTGTGTTGACTAGTTCTTCAGGTCTAAAAGTGATTACTGATATCTGCCTTGATTGATTTCAGGCAATTGGTACAGGTGTGCACCCTCTCTACTATATATTTGCGGGAGGAATCGCCTGCTCATTTGCATACATGTTGCCCGTAGCAACGCCACCCAACGCTGTGGTCTTCTCCTACGGTCGGGTCAAAATCATCGACATGGTGAGTGGCAGTGTGTGTGTGTGTGTGTGTGTGTGTGTGTGTGTGTGTGTGTGTGTGTGTGTATGTGAGTGTGTCAAGTCACGTTAGGTCAAGTACTTCTTTTTTCCATTCAAAAGAAAACGTGGGTACCACACATGAATGGCGAACAACGGAATAAACTCAACATGTATAAGAGATTCACAGCGAGTGAGAGAGAGAGAGAGAGAGAGAGAGAGAGAGAGAGAGAGAGAGAGAGAGAGAGTTTGTGTATGTGTCCGTGTGTGTCCGTGTGCGTTTTTGGTTGTGTAATGTGTGTGTGTGTGTGTGTGTGTGTGTGTGTGTGTGTGTGTGTGTGTGGTGTGTGTGTGTGTGTGTCCTCAGATGAAGGCTGGCGTCGTCCTCAACATCCTGGCCGTTCCGCTGTTGGTGCTGGCACTGGGCACGTGGGGAAACGCCCTCTTCGACTTCCAGAACCCTCCGGACTTCTTCTTCCGCAACGTCACTTCCTCCACGTCATCTGCATGACGGCCGTAGACTGTGTAACATCGGTGTTGAACTTGCATCTTAACCACCACGCCACCGCCTCGTGGCTTGATAGACGGCCAGGTTTACCCTCAGAAACGTACGTGAAGGACTGACTGGTATATTCCTCTGGAATCATCTACGAACGGAATTTCCGGGAGAATAGCGTGAAACTCCGACACTGTATGTGTCCAGCACTGCACTGTCTGCATAATTGTTCATCGTAACGCGTGTTAGCTTTTGTTCCCATAATCCTAACGACATCATTGTGCAGTCTGTATTTCATTCTTAAATAATGCCCTCTGGGAATTAATTGCAGCGCTTTCTGCATTCTCTTCCGTTTCCGGAATCCAAACCCCATACAATGTGTATGTATTCTTGAAATAATTTCCCTCTCTGATTCCCAGGGACCCAGATCACATTATTTGCATATTCTTCTAAATGACTGGTTTCTTTTGATTCCCAAAATCCAAATCACAGTGTCTGGATATTATTCCTCTAAAAGGTCTCGACTGTCTTTCTTTGATTCTCAGAATTCAAACCACAATATTTCCGTATTCCTTGAGAGAACCATCTGTTTGGGGTTCCCAGAATCACATAGTATACAACTTATTATAGAACCGTCTGCTTTGGGTTCTTAGAATCACATAGTATACAACTTATTATAGAACCATCTGTTTTGGGTTCCTAGAATCACATGGTATACAACTTATTATAGAACCGTCTGTTTGGGGTTTCTAGAATCACATTGTATACAACTTATTATAGAACCGTCTGTTTTGGGTTCCTAGAATCACATAATATACAACTTATTATAGAACCG
>JABMCL010002894.1:225000-230000 GCA_018857735.1 Alviniconcha marisindica | reverse complement strand
ACCCCATGCGCGTTGTTCGAACCCCCCAGTACCGCTTGATTCACAACCTCAACCACAACAGTCCTTACGGCCTGGCCACCGACATCTATTCTTCGCCTACTTTTCAGGTCAGTAGCCTGTGTATGCGTGTGTGTGTGTGTGTGTGTGTGTGTGTGTGTGTGTGTGTGTGTGTGTGTGTGTGTGTGTGTGTGTGTGTGTGTGTGTGTGTGTGTGTGTGAGTAGCCTTTAGCTTGTGTATGTGCGTGCGTGCGTGCGTGCGGTGCGTGGTGGTGGTGTGTGTGTGTGTGTGTGTGTGTGTGTGTGTGTGTGTGTGTGTGTGTGTGTGTGTGTTTTGTGTGGTGTGTGTGTGTGTGAATGTGTGAGTAGCTTTAGCCTGTGTGTGTGTGTGTGTGTGTGTGTGTGTGTTTTTGTGTGTGTGTGTGTGTGTTGTGTGGTTGGTTATTTGTGTGTATTTTGATGTGTAGGGGTGGAGAGGGGTGCGTGTGTGTGTGTGTGTGTGTGGGGGGGGTGATGGGGGGGGGGGGTGTTCATGTCACATTGTCATGTTTGCTTTCTGTTTTTATTTGATCAGCCAGTAACAAATTAACTTTTTCCAGCCGGTGTCGGAACGAAAGTTTGATTTTGATTTACATGTCTCTCGACCAGAGTATGGTAAAGATATTGAAATTTGCCTTCTTCCCGAATGTCCAGGACATACTGAACCGAACAAAAAGCGGACAGCCAACCCACTGGTTCAAGACACTCGACCAGTACTACCACCGCCCGCAGTGGGAACTGTTCAACGTGCAGAACGACCCGCAGGAACTTCATAACCTGGCTACCGACCCCGGGCACCAGAGCGTTCTGAGCGCGCTCAAAGCGGAACTGAAGTCGTGGCTGACCGAGACCAAGGACCCGTGGCGCTGTCTTCCGGCGGAAGAGCTGATCGGCGCGAGTTGCTTGCCTTTGGACAATGGGGAGAAAGAACAGGGGGAAGTGCTGCTTTTCCAAGCGGAGGATTAAACTTTCCTTGGAATCGTATGGTTTGAAATCGTTGGCAATCTTGCTGATTACTTGAAAGCTGTGGTTTAGTAGTCTGACGTGACTAGCCTTGGGGGAAGAAACAAATGACATATATGCTTGGTGTTTACCAGTCCAAGATGTGTATATAAACAATTGTGGATTGCTTTTTAGTGAAGACGAGCGCTACTGGACGATGAACTTGCACCGCGTTTCTCTTGAAGGTTGACCGTGCTGTGCGCGCGTCGTTGTTATACTGGGGGGAAAAAGAGAAACAAAGTCAGAACGTTGAACGTGCTGTGTGCAGTGTATTTCGTACCCATGTTGTTGTTATATTGGGGGAAAAAAGAGAAACAAAGTCAGAACGTTGAACGTGCTGTGTGCAGTATATTTCGTACCCATGTTGTTGCTACACTGGGGAAAAAGAGAAACAGGCTGAACAAGCATAATATAAGACACATAGTGTACATCGAGATGGAAAAATGTTATTAGCAATTTAACAAAAGCTTCCGTGGAATCAACAAAGGGAGTTAATCAGCTATCGATAGACATCACAGAAAAGACCTAGGTGAGCCGGCTGTGGTAATTCTACGTAGCATACGAGTAAATACAAGGTACATGAACTCCACCAAAGTTTCATCCCCTTATACGTTAACTCTTACATGGCATACGAATAGATACAAGGTACATGCACTCCACCAAAGTTTCATCCTCATATACGTTAACTCTCACATGGAATGCGAATGAATACAAGGTACATGCACTCCACCAAAGTTTCATCCTCATATACGTTAACTCTCACATGGAATGCGAATGAATACAAGGTACATGCACTCCACCAAAGTTTCATCCTCATATACGTTACCTCTCACACGGCATGCGAATAAATACAAGGTACATGCACTCCACCAAAGTCTCGTCCTCATATACGTTACCTCTCACACGGCATGCGAATAAATACAAGGTACATGCACTCCACCAAAGTCTCGTCCTCATATACTTTAAACTCTCACACGGCATGCGAATAAATACAAGGTACATGCACTCCACCAAAGTTTCGTCCTCATATACGTTACCTCTCACATGGCATGCGAATGAATACAAGGTACATGCACTCCACCAAAGTTCCATCCTCACGTGTGGGTTACCATTGGCGATTCAGGTCGTTGTTAACGCCCAAACACCAAAAGGTTCAAACGAACGCTTATTTATTTTGACACTCCTTTTGAAGTTCCCTTTGCCAAGCCACAAAAGGACACTTAAACAACAGATAAACGGTTAAAAACGATGGAAAATGAGAGAAAATGAGAGAAAAAAATACTTGTATTGGTTGAGTTTTTGTCGCTTGTTCAGTGCTTGGAAGATTGCTGGCATGACAATGACGCGCAAAAGGTTAGAACGCTAGCAGCCATTCTGTTTCGGATCTTTGTTAACGTCGTTGCGTTTGCGTGACGTTTTTCGAGCGCTAATTAACTTCTTCGTTTGTTGATTTTATTCGTTAGGTAATGTAGCTTCTGCTGGTGCTTTGTTACATCAGACATACTGCAGTGGTGTCTTTGGTGCTGAAAGCTTAATAAAGCCGTGGTTTGACTGGACAGAGATATTGTCCTACATGTACTCATCCAGGGTTCGAGTTAACCGTTAATTTTTTGGTGCATGGGGGGGGGGGGGGGTTTGGGGGGGGGGGGGGGGGGGGTTTTCCCTCCCGGACCCGTTTACGTTTGCCAAAAAATTTTTTTTAGATCCGTTTAAAGTCCCCGGTGTGTGTGTGTGTGTGTGTGTTTTTGTTTTTGTGTTTGGGGTTTTGGGTGTTTTTGTTGTGTGGGTTGTGTGTGTGTGTGTGTGTGTGTGTGTGTGTGTGTTTTGTGGGTTTTGTGTGGTGTGTGTGGGGTTGTTTGGTGTGTGTAAAACAAATTTCTGGTGATGTTTTTGGTATGTAATATATTATAAAATATAAAATATTTTAAAATATATATATATTTTAAAATATATATATATATATATACATTGGTTTTGGGGGTGTGTGTGTGTGTGGGTGTGTTTGTGTGTTTGGGGTTTTTTTGGGGGGTGGCTGGGTTTTGTGTGGTGTGTGTGTGTGTGTGTGTGTGTTGTGTGTGTGTGGTTGTGTGTTAGGGGGGATGTTGGGGGATGTGTGGCATGTGTTTTTGTGTTGGGGTGGGGAAAGGGGGGAAAAATTTTTTGATTTTTATTTTAAATTTTGGGGGGAATGTGTGTCGTGTATTTGTTTGGGAAGGTTTTGTGTTGGGGTTTTTGTGTTTGGGGCTCGTAAAAGTGTTTGCTGGTGGGCTTGTGGGTGTGTGTTTCGGGGGGGTTTTTGGGGTTTGCCTGGTTTTATGTGGTTTGTGGGGTGTGTATGTGGTGTGTGTATGTGTGTGTTTTGTGTGTGTGTGGGTTGGGGCCGCCGGGGCGTGGGGCGCATGTGGGGGAAAAGTGGGGGGGTTTCTAGCACAGCTGTAGAAATAGTATGCACAGCCGTCCATCTGACCAGTTACAATGATTATTTGACCGGTTTCCGTGGACCATCTTCGCCACCTTACAAATGTGACACGTACAGGTGTGAAAAACATCTAGCTCCATCACTGACTCATCTGCGCGGAGCGTTCGCGAACAGAACTGCTTCGTGATCACAGACAGCATTGCTTGCTAATTAACTTGGATACCACGATAGACCGACCGTGGGACCATTCGTCCTGAGGTGACCGACCCTGTCTGGCTGCCAGGACGTTAAAGTCCAACTACTAACTAGCTAATGGTATGGCTGATAGACTGAATGCCTATGCTTCGGCCCAGCTGGATTTGTGACGTGTCACATTGCTGCCGTCGGAAATAGCAGACTAGCTACAGGAGCGCTTGGGTTTTATCGTCTGTCCAGGAGGAGGTAAGAAAAAGAAACTGATGATCCTTTTTTGGGGGGGTGGGGGGGTGGGGGGGATGGGGGGGGGTCCATTCTTTCCAACTCACCACCCCTAACCTCCCTTACCTCCTCCCACCTCCCCTACCTCCTCCCACCTTCCAACCTTCCCTACCTCCTCGTCCCCACCTCTCCTACCTCCTCCCACCTCTCCTACCTCCTCCCACCTTTCCCACCTCCTCCCAATTCCCCAGCCTCCTCCAGCCCCCCGACCTCCCCTACCTCCTCCAACCCCCACCTCCCCTATCTCCTCGCCCCAACCTCTCCTACCTCCACCCACCCTTACCTCCTCCCACCCTCACCCCCACCCCCCACCTTCCCTACCTCCTCCCCCACCTTTTCCCACCCCCCTGCATGCTTCCCCCCCCCCTCCCCAACCTTCCCTTCCTCCTCGCCCCAACCTCTCCTACCTCCTCCCACCTCCACCTCTCCTACCTCCTCTCACCCCCTACCTCTTCCCACCCCAACCTCCCTCCTCCTCCCCCCACCTCCCGTACCTCCTCCCACCCTCCAACCTTCCCTACCTCCTCCCCCCACCTCCCCTACCTCCTCGCCCCAACCTCTCCTACCTCCTCCCCCCCCCAAACCCTCTCCTACCTCCTCCCACCCCCTACCTCCTCCCCCCACCTCCCTACCTCCTCCCACCCCCACCTTTCTCTACCTCCCCCCCCCCACCTCCTCTACCTCTTCGCCCCAACCTCTCCTACCTCCTCCCACCCCCACTCTCCTACCTCCTCCCACCCCCTACCTCCTCCACCCAAACCTTCCCTACCTCCTCCCCCCCTACCTCCCCTACCTCCTCCCACCCCCCAACCTCCGTACCTCCTCCCCCCACCTCCCCTACCTCCTCGCCCCAACCCTTTCCCTCCCCCCCCTCCCACTTGCCCCCTTCCCCCCCCACCGTCCCTACCTCCTCGCCTCAATCTCTACTACCTCCTCCCACCCGCTACCTCCTCCCACCCACTCAACCTTCCCTACCTTCTCGTCCCAGCCTCTCCTACCTCCTCCTACCCCCTACCTCCTCCCACCCCCTACCTCCTCCCCCCCCCCCCAACCGTCCCTACCTCCT
>JABMCL010002894.1:205000-210000 GCA_018857735.1 Alviniconcha marisindica | reverse complement strand
GTACTTTATGAATGTACATATAAACCCCCACCTCTGCTTTCTGTGGTAGAGGAAGCACTAGACGATCTTCCTTTAAACGACGAGAGAGCTTTTAGAGCTATCGCCAGTCAGACGAACATTGCAACCGTTTCAAAGGCAACGTTGGGAAACCTCTGAGAGACGGAATGGAGCGTATATATTATGGGCTTTTCCGAGCGCATAGATACCATCTTGGACTGAACAGAACTGAACACATTTTTGTTTTTTGTTGTCATTTTGGTCTTTGTTGGTTTTGTTGCCTCTGACGTTTTGACAACAATTTGCCATCTTGCCATCGTAAATGTCTGTGTGATTATCATTTTATCTATAGGTAACACTCAAATAAGCATATTGCTTTTGTGTTTCCTGTACTTATTTGTTGAGCTTATGATTACGATGAATGAATAAAATTTTGTTTAAACCAACATAGAAAACCTGAATAAAAACGTGTTTAACCCCTTCGCTGCCCCAGTCTGTAAAACTTCAGGGCTGAAAAGTGCACACATACACGCACGCTCGGAAACAGTGTGTTTGGTGGTCCTGTGACAAATCTGCTTTCAATACTGTGCATTTGGATACAGGTCCTTTCACGTGCACGTGCGAATGGTGGGCGGGGGGGGGGGGGGGGGGGGGTGGGGGGGGGTGGGTTGGATTTGGCACTTCCATTGGTTATTTTCCGAGTGAGAGAGCGGCAGGCATGGCAGTGAAAGTGTGATCAACCCCAACGTTTTTACAGGAGGGTAACACCTTGTTGCACCTGGCAGTAGCTGGAAGGTGCATGGAAGTGGTGGAGTGGTTGTTGTTCGCTGGCGCCGATCCCAGATTTGTCAACAAGGTAAGGCGGCAAAGACTCCCGTGTCTTGTAGCTTCTTCTCTCTCTCTCTCTCTCTCTCTCTCTCTCTCTCTCTCTCTCTCCCCCTCCCCCCCTCCCCTCCCCCCCCCACCCTCCCCAAGAGTTGTTTTAACCACCTCCTTAAAGCGAACCTCAATCCGCCTTTTGCTACTTGGCCTACATTTGGACCCCACCCCCCCCCCCACCTCCCCCAAGAGTTGTTTTAACCACCTCCCTTAAAGCGAACCTCAATCCGCCTTTTGCTACTTCGGCCTTAATTTGGGACCCCCCCCCCCCACCTCCCCAAGAGTTGTTTTAACCACCTCCCTTAAAGCGAACCTCAATCCGCCTTTTGCTACTTGGGCCTTACATTTGGACCCCCCCCCCCTTCCTCCCTATGAGTGCTGCTCAACCACCTCCTCTCAAAACAAAGTTTTGCTACTTCTTTCCAATACAATTACCCCACTAAATACGTGTTCATCTTTCCTCACAATTTTAAAATCTGTTGTAATAATTTGTAAACTGTGTTGTTTCTGTGTGTGTGTGTGTGTGTGTGTGTGTGTGTGTGTGTGTGTGTGTGTGTGTGTGTGTGTGTGTGTGTGTGTGTGTGTGTGTGTGTGTGTGTGTGTGTGTGTGTGTGTGTGTGTGTGTGTGTGTGTGTGTGTGTGTGTGTGTGTGTGTGTGTGTGGGTGTGTGTGTGTGGTGTGTGTGTGATTGTGTGTGTGTGTCTGAGTGTGTGTGTGTGTGTGTGTGTGTGTGTGTGTGTGTGTGTGTGTGTGTGTGGTGTGTGTGTGTCTGTCTGTCTGTCTGTCTGTCTGTCTGTCTGTCTGTCTGTCTGTGTCACATGCAGGAAAAGAAAACAGCCAGAAGCTGCGCTCCAGAGAAGTGTTTCCAGTTGAAGACAATTCTGAGATACCCCCGAGTAGACGAGTAAGTATATAATTATGCAGTAATTAAGGGATTCTCCAATGCGGTCAGGAAGCGTAGTCTGTTGGAGGTTGAACACACAACACGATGAGGCGATTGGCTCTGTCTGTCTGTCTCCCTCTGTCTGTCTGTCTGTCTGTCTGTCTGTCTGTCTGTCTGTCTGTCTGTCTGTCTGTCTGTCTGTCTGTCTGTCTGTCTGTCTGTCTGTCTCTCGTCTCGTCTGTCTCTCTCTGTCTCTGCTCTGTCTCTGTCTCTGCTCTGCTCCTGTCTGTCTGTCTCTGTCTGTCTTGTCTGTCTGCCCTCATCTCTGTCTGTCTGTCGTCTGTCTCTCTCTCTCTCGCTACGCTGCTGCCTCGACCCTCTCTCTCTCTCTCTCGCACACCACACAACCACACACACACACACACACACACACGCACGCACGCACCACACCACCACCACACTAACGCACCACCACCACACACACACTACACACTAATCACACACACACACACACACACACACACCACGCACCACCACTCACACACACACACACACACACACACAACTTACACCACAACACACACACACACACACACACACACACACACACACACACACACACACACACACACACACACACACACACACACACACACACAAGCACAAACACACACATCAAAGCAAACATATAAACACTAACTGAACGAATATATGTTCAGTGCTTAAGGGATTTTACATAGTTCTTTTGAGACGACTGCCGGTCCGAATCTCTCTCTGCCCTTTTGTCTGTCTGTTTTGCCTGCTGTCTGCCTGCTGTCTGTTTTTTGTCTGTTGTCTGTTTCTTCTCCTTTCTCTCCCCCCCCCCCCCCCCCCCCCCCCCCCCCCCCCCCCGGGTGATTTTCAGTGCCAGAATTGGTGTCCGTTAGTAAAGAGGAAAGGTTTTGCGAAGAGCATACCTAGCTTACTTTGTACTCAATCGGAAGGCAATTCGCTTGAAATTAATTAGGTCCTCATAAAGTATTGCTGAAATAAAATTAAACCTTGCCTCGATCAGTACATAACCTCTGAACTCTGACCTGCTGCGTACGGATCAGACCCAAATGTTTATGGCTGATGTTCATACCGCGACTGACACATGGGCTGCCGGGGAACCCCAAAGTTAAACCTACACTGCTTAAAATCTTATTTCTTCTTAACACTACCTTATGAAGACCCAATGTCTGACCTCCTTCTTCTTACAAGCAACCGATATGAAACTTGACCGTAACTGAATTAGGAACTTTACTCCCGTTTCTGTGATTTTTCAGCCCCTTTTAAATTTCCTTGAAAACCTTTCTCTTTTTAAAAAACCTTTTCTTCAGTCTCATTGCCCTGATTATCTGATATGGACTGGTGTGTGTGTGTGTGTGTGTGTGTGTGTGTGTGTGTGTGTGTGTGTGTGTGTGTGTGTGTGTGTGTGTGTGTGTGTGTGTGTGTGTGTGTGTGTGTGTGTGTGTGTGTGTGTGTGTGTGTGTGTGTGTGTGTGTGTGTGTGTGTGTGTGTGTGTGTGTGTGTGTGTGTGTGTGTGTGTGGTGTGTGTGTGCGTGTGCGCGCGTGTGCGAGTCTGTGTGTGGTGTGCGTGCGTTGTATTTACACGCATGCCAGGTGAGAGTTACCGTAGGCGACTCAGGTCTTCGTTCGTTGTTGTATTTGTGCTACTTATTTCGAGAGCAAATTAACTCCTTGTGTGTTGATTTTTCATGCTAAACAAATCTCTTTTTTTTTTTTTTTCTTTTTTTTAATGGATGACACGTATGGTATACAAAGCATAGCGAAATGGACGCTTTTGCTTGTTTTTATATACATTTTACACAGTATAGCTTTTGCTTGTTTGTTTTTATATAAATCTTACACAGAAGAGCTTTTGCTTGTTTTTATATAAATTTACACAGAACAGCTTTTGCTTGCTTTTATATAAATGTTACACAGAACAGCTTTTGCTTGTTTTTATATAAATTCTACACAGAACAGCTTTTGCAACTCCTTGCGCTATATCAAAATCACACAAGAAAACGCAGTTGTTTCGTTAGATTTTGACCTGACTGATTTTATATGTCATCCCTTACCACACACTCCGAGCATCGCTTTCCGGCACCTTCCTCCAAACTCTGCCAGATTTAGTTACACCACTGAAGGGGTACTCTTTATCTCGGCGCAGCTGTCTACTGACGCGATCAGCGCCCTCCGGGAAAAGGGTTTTGGGGACTGGTAAGACTGTGGAAGCAACCTAGCGCCCAAGCACGCACGTAAACATGAGGCGCATCCACCCCGGGTAAAAAAAAAAAAAGTTCCATCTCGATTCAAACGATTTTGGTTTTATTTCAGCTGGCGTAAGCAACACAGTCAGTTTTAAAACAAAAAGTCTGATATAATCTGAGTTGTTTGTAACAAACTTACTACTGTTTGAGCACCAACAAAAAACTGCTCGTTAGCTGACAGTTTTCTAGACCCTATGGCGTAACTAAATACGGCAGTGGTTGAAGGAATGATGTCGTAAACCAGTGCTTGGAGTTTGCCCTTACCACAGGCTCATTCGCCCGGAGAACGATTGTGACTGGCGAGGTTTTTATTTAGGCTTATGTGGCACTTTTCTTTTAATCCCTATATTTGTCAAATATTTTTGCAGACCGGAGCCCTACATTTTAAACACAAAAAAGTGTCTGTCTTTCACGTCGGAAACCAACAATTTCTCCGTCAAAATGATGACGTCATCCAGCGAAGTGTCACACTCAACGGTTATGATACGCGCAACGAAAAACGAGGAACTCAACCAGCATTTCCGGTCACGTGACGGCGAGAGATTCTGGGGATGCGGTCTGGAATACCTGGAGAACTCGAAGCTAACTTTAGCGTTGACCTTCACCTTGCACGACAGACCAGACGATTTCCACGAGCTTGTTCTGAGAGTGAAAGAAGAACGAGAAGAGGAGGCAGATGCTCCGGTGAAGGTGGAGGATATGGCAGTGGAGGATGACGTCAGAAATCCCGGTCTTGACCAGGAAAGTCTCTGTCTGTCTCTCTGTCTCTGTCTCTCTCTCTCTCTCTGCGCCTCTCTGCACCCCCCCCCCCTCCCCCCGCTCTCTCTGTTTTCTTGTCTCTCTGTTGTCTGTCTCTGTCTGTGTCTCTGTCTTTTCTCCGTCTTCTCTGTCTTCTGTCTGTCTGTCTTCTTCTCCTTTTCTGGTGTGTTTTGTGTGTGTGTGTG
>JABMCL010002894.1:187500-192500 GCA_018857735.1 Alviniconcha marisindica | reverse complement strand
CTGACCATTTGGCTGTTGTCATCTGATTGTGATGGAATCTAACCACTTGTTGATTAGCCACACATTCTGTTTCACTCTGTGGTGGAACAGTCACTGGCAAATCACTGTCTCTTGAGGCAACCACTGTGGGGCCTCAGCATCTTCCTATTTCTTCTGTACTGTTTACGCTCATCTTTGACTACATAGGATCTGGGAGTCGAGTGAGGAGTCACTACTTCAGCTCTCTTCCAGGTGCCCCCAAACTTCATCATGACTGGATCGCCGGCTCGAAAGTCGACAGGTTTCCGCTCGCCTTCTTGTCGAAGTAGAATTTCTGCTTCTGCTGGCGGGAGACCATTTCGGTGTGACGCTCCTTGGAATTGCCATGTCCTGGTTGTAGGAGTTTGGATGTTGTCGGTAACGTTGTCTTCAGCCGTCTGCCCAGGAACAGCTGAGCAGGAGAGAATCCAGTGTCTAGAGGACTGTTTCTGTAGTCAAGTAGTGCTTTGTAAGATCTTTCGCCTTCACCAGTAAGCGTTTGACAGTTTGTACAGTTCTTTCTGCTTGCCCGTTTGCTTGCGGGTGGTAAGGACTGGATGTTGTGTGTTTGATGTCGTAGTCCTTCATGAACTGAGCAAATTCCTCACAAGCAAACTGAGGTCCTTGTCGGATATCAGCTCATCTGGAATTCCATACCTGGAGATCTGACTCTTCATGTATGAAATAACGTTTTTGGGCCCTGACAGATTGTCCAATTTGGAGATTTCTGGCCACTTTGAGAAGTAGTCCACTATGAGCAGATAGTGTTGGTTGTTGAACTCAAAAGATCTGCTCCGACCTTCGCCCAAGGTTGTTCTGGAATCTCCATTGGAATCAATGGCTCCTTTGCATTTGCTCTTGTGTGTTCTGCACACAACGCGCAGGCTGCAACAGTCTCTTCTGTGCGTGCAGACATTCCTGGCCAGAACAAGACTTGCCTCGCTCTATTCTTGCACTTGACGATGCCCAGGTGTGTCTCGTGGATCTTCTCCAACATCTCTGACTGAAGCGTTTTGGGTACTATGATCTTATCTCCCTGGAACAGCAAACCGTCCAGACAGGTGAGTTCATCTCTATAAGACCAGTACTGTCTGACAGCTGGAGATACATCTTCTCTGTTGTTGGGCCATCCTTTGAGAATCACACAGCTCAGGGCTTTCAGTTCCAAATCTTTTGCCGTTTCTCGATGGAACTGTGTGTACTTTTCTGGTGAGATGGGTAAATACGACTTGGGGTTGATCGCATTTATCTCTGTCTCTGAGACAAGTTGCTCTTTTGTCTCTTGGAGGTACGATCGACTCAGAGTGTCAGCGACGTACAAATACTTTCCTGGCTTGTAGGTCACTTGCAGGTCATACTTCTGTAGTTGGAGCAGAAAGCGTTTGGGGTCTCGCTGGCGCTTGATGTAGTGGTTTGTTGAAGATTGACTGCAGGGGTCTGTGGTCTGTTTCTACCTCTACAGTTCGACCATACACAAACTGATGGAACTTTTCGCACCCGAAACGACTGCCAGTGTCTCTTTTTCAATTTGTGCGTAGTTCTGTTGCGTTTTGGTCAGTGCACGTGAGGCGTATGCTTTGGTTGGCCTTCCTGCATGATGACACAACCAAGACCTGTAGATGACGAGTCTACTGAGAGTGTGAGAGGTAATGTAGGGTCGTAGAACCTGAGTACTGGAGCTTCTGTTGCCATTTTCTTCAGCTTGTTGAAACTGTTCTCTTCGGTCTCAGTCCACTTCCACTCGACATCCTTCTCTGTCATTTTTCTGAGAGGAGCACTGATGTCTGCCATGTTGGGCATGAATTTCTTCAGATATTGGATGAATCCGAGAAATGTCATCAGTTCTCTCTGGCTCTGCGGTCGCTTCATGTCTTGAACTGCTCTGATCTTCTCTGGATCTGCTTTCAGACCTTTCCCCCGACAATACATGTCCGACATAGGAAATCTGGTTCTGTCGAAACTTGCACTTGCCTTTGTTGAACTTCAGACCACATGCCTTTGCCTTGTCCATGACCTGCTTCAGGCGCATGTCGTGTTCTGCTTGGTCTTTTCCCCATACCACTATATCATCCATGACGGCTTCACTTCCATTAATGTCTTCGACCATCTGAGACATCACTCGCTGAAATATTTCGCTTGCCGAGACAATGCCAAATGGAACACGAAGGAAGCGATAACGTCCGAATGGAGTGTTGAACGTGCACAGCTTGGAGCTTTCTTCGTCAAGTTTCAACTGCCAGTAACCTGAAGTTGCATCAAGTTTTGAAAACACCTTTGCTCCCGGCATGTTCTGTACGACTTCTTCAATTGTCTTCATGGGGAAATGTTCTCGCTTGATCGCTTTGTTCAAGTCTCTTGGGTCTATGCAGATTCTCAGTTTCTTGGGTGTTTCTACAATGACCATGCTGTTCACCCAGTCTGTCGGCTCTGCTTGCTTCTTGATCACGCCATCATGCTCCATCCTCTGGAGTTCTTCCTTGACACGATCATGGAGTGCTACTGGTACCTATCTCGGAGCATGTACCACAGGTGGAACACTTGGGTCGAGCTTGATTTTGTATTCTCCAAGAAGACAACCTAATCCCTTGAACGAGTCTGCGTACTCTTCTGTGATATCAACACCAACTGAACAAAGTCTCTCAATGAGTCCTAGTCTCTGGCACTCCTCAACACCTAGGATTGCTGTGCTGTCTATTTCTGTCACGAAAAATTGGACGTTGTGTTCTACATTCTTGCAAACACATGTGAGGTTTGTTGTCCCTAGCGTCTTGATGTAATGTCCAGAATATGATGTTAGTCTTGCTCTTGACTTTGTCATCTCCTTGTCACTGACTCGACTGAGTGTTTTGAATACTCTGTGCGAAAGATATTGCACTTAGCACCTGTGTCTAGCTGAAAGTTCACTTTGACCCCTTCAACCTCAATGGTTTTTTTACCAGCCTGTGTTCACAGCACTAATGTCTTTCTGATTTATTGTCCCAACAAAGTATTCTGTGTCTGAGTTATCAGAGTCATCAACTGTGTTCAATCTTTGCTTGTGTGAGCGATTGGTCACTTTCTTCTTTGTCCTACATATCTTCTCGAAATGATTCTTTGCGTTACACTTCCGGCAGACTTTACCCATTGCCGGACAGGGAGCATCACCATGTTGCCTACCCAAACTACCACATGTATGTGTAGCTGCATTGGACTTTGAGTCTTTGTGTCTCCAGTTCTTCTTCTTCACTGCATGTACACCTTGTTCTGTTTCAGCTGTCATTTCTTTGAGTTGCTGAACTGAAACTTCGTCCACTCTAGCCACCTCTATGGCTCTTTCTAGAGTTAAATCTGAACCAATGTCAATGAGCTTCTCACGTACTTTGGCGGATTTTGTGCCAAATACGATTCTGTCTCGCACAATGTCATCTTCTGCTTGTCCACACTCACAGTCTTTCACCAGCAGTTTTAATGCGGTTACGAACTGTTGGACAGTTTCGCCTGGTTCTTGAATCTTGCTGTGCAGTTTGTATCTTGCGAAAATTGGGTTTGACTTGGGTTGTACGTAGGCCTGAAACCTATCATAGTACTCTTGCAGAACTTCCTGTTGTGCATCAGTCATGTCCCATGTGGAGAATATTCTTCTTCCTTTCTCACCTACCCACAGCATCAAATAACAGCATCGCTCTTCTTCGTTCTTTGCCCTCAATGGACCTTTGAACATGAACTCTATTTTGCTGTCTAAAGGCTTTCCATTCTCCCACCAGATCAGCACTATCCCAATTAAATTTAGGATTACTTGACGCAGTATCCATTTTACTGTTCATCAAAGTACTTATCTGGCTTCATATGGGTTCTGTTCATCAGGATGCTTCTGGATTGAAACACATCCCACTTCTGACACCATGTTATATCTTTATGTGGGCGAACATACCAAACCGAAACAGCCATGTGGGGAGACACGTTTTATTCAGCAACGATCACCCTTGTTCCTTCAATAACATTAGTATTACATGGGTTACTTCCTTTGCATCTTCTACATAGCATACATGTGTTGCTTCACAATATATGACATGTCCTACGTATCCATGCCGCACATATGGGGACGTGACTTATTGCAATCAGAACATCCCCCTCTCCGCCGGCCCCAGTACATTCACATAGACCCGCGCCCCCCCCCCCCCCCCCCCCCCCCCCCCCCCCCATTACATTCAGATAGACCCCATCACCCAGTAATTGTGTATGTTCTACATCCTGTACAAAACACTTTGTAAACACAGTACTTGTTTTCTAATGGCAGGTTTTCGAAAGTGTGGTCTCACTACACACCTCTACCAGACCTCAGTCGCGGAGTGCAGTGCTCAGAAAGCAGTGACGTGTACACACATCTTCCAGCTGAGACTTCCGGTGCAGTGGTGTCGCCTCCCGCATCTTAATTATCGGCTGGGCCGAGAATTACAAACAATTCACAAAGAAGTATGGAAAAGATTGGACGTTCTCCGATGTGCCACGTCAGAGAATGCATCCTCTGCAGCAAGTTACATCGTACGGAAAGGGTCAGAACATCTGACAGCTGCTGACTGTCAAAATGACACGTGGATGGTGACCTCTTCTTCAATGTTGCCTTACGTCCACAGATACCATAACGACTATTAGCGACGGGGAGCACGGGATGTCCACCTCGACTTTCACACAGTTCCTGAGCTCTGAAGGTGCCATACTTCTTCTTCTTCAAATGTCGCTTTACGTCCACAGAGACCATAAAGACCATCAGGGACGGGGAGCCCTGGACGTCTACTTCGATTTTCACACAGCTCCTGGGTTCTGGTCTCCGCATGTTCAGTGTTGCATTACGTCCACAGAGACCATAGGGACCATCAAGGGACATGAAGCCCAGGACTTCCATCTCGACTTTCACACAGCTCCTGAGTTCTGGTCTCCGCATGTTCAGTGTTGCATTACGTCCACAGAGACCATAGGGACCATTAAGGGACATGAAGCCCAGG
>JABMCL010002894.1:172500-177500 GCA_018857735.1 Alviniconcha marisindica | reverse complement strand
TTTACTTCAATGTTTTTCTGTTGTATACATACAGCATATGCCATTTATTGAATTATTCAACATTATTTGACACTATTTTTGTCATGCTATAGTAGTAGTAGTAGATGGATTTTGATATCCTGGCAACCACACAGGGTCACCTCAGGACAGTCAAACTCAAATGCACATTTCAAAACTCTTTTCACATGTAACCCCCCTGTAAAGTCAGTCCGCAAAGCCAATCAATTCGCAAACTTAAAACATAACTACACAAACATAAGACACAAATTTTCGAAGAGTTAGTCCCTTCAATATTATCCCTGTTAAAAGAGCACATAAGGCTAGGACATGCTTGTATTGTCGACCATTGCGTCTAATTTATCGATACCAGATTAAACAAAAAAATCTTTTTTTTAAATGGACAGACACAATACAAAATTTAAAAAAAAAAACAGTTATAGAAATCTTTTAGTTATAATAAATAAATGCATAATGGCAAATACCAGTGCCATATGGCAGCAAGCTGCACATACCATCTACCAACTATCATCTATCTACTCAACAAGAGCCATACAAAAAAGCCTAACTCTTAACGGAAAATATTTGTGAGTTTTCTGGAGAGAAAAAAAAGTCAGGAGAATGGACCAATAGTAGAAAAATGACAAGACAGAAACTGAGAGGTCTAGCCAAAAAAACTAGAGAGGAGATAGGAAAGGGGAACCAAATGACAGCCCTGAGATTCCAGATGGGAGAGACATCAGACATCCCCGGCCTCCCTTCGTGCAACAACAAAATGACAAGAAATCACACTTCTTCATCTTTCTTCTTTTCTTTTTCTTTCTTCCAAATCAAGTTGATTGATGATTACTGGGTTTGCATACAACACATTAGCTCCAGATCGGCAAACAGAACTTTGCAATATACACGCACGGGCGCCCGAAGTTAGCGTAGTTACTTCCCTTCCTTGACCTATTTCGGATACGGGCGATACAAGTAAGTAAACGTGGTGCTTAACGTCCACAGAAACCACGAGGCTCACTAGGGATGGGGTAAAGGGGGGGAAAAGGGGGTATGGAGGTTGATGAAGTGATGCTTAATGTCCTCAGATGTCAGTTGACATATTATGTACAAGCTGTGACCAATGCCGAAGCATGGTTCAATATAGCTTTACGTCCACGGAAACCGGAAGGTTCGTTAGGACGGCCAGCCCAGGACGGCCACCTCGACTCTCACACAGCTCCTGAACTATGGTATGGAGGTTGCGGAAGAGGGAGATTATGTACCTATCGCTACACTGTCACCACCATAAAAGACTTCTGCATTAAGGTGGGCAGCGACGAGAGCCATTTTAATGTTTCATAATTGAGAGGGACAGCGTCACAAGACAGTGTCCACAGACTACAACTTTTGAAGAGAAAGGAGAGCCGAAGCAGATTCGAACCGAGGTCCCTCTGGCTTACCAGCCTAACGCCTTACCGCTAGGCCAAACCGGCTCACGAGGGCGATGCGCGTACACTGAAGCTAAACTGGGATTCATGTTATGCACGCGAGCCGTACCGTAAGCCCGTACGTGATCAGATACGCGAACGGACCACGCCTATGCTAAACCTCTCTAATTTTGTTGTCCTCATTGCTGTGCTAAAGGTAAGCTGGGAAGAGCTGCAGGCAACATTTGCACACCATCCGCTCATCACTCTGTGTAGTGAGATTTTACCGATTGTAACGTTTCCAACAGCTGTGACTGCCGGCTTCGTTATAACAGGGCCGGGCCTGGTAGATGCATGCTCCTGAAGAGGCAAGGGTACAATTCTAGCATTTGTGTGGTACACTGGTGAGTAAGTAAACATGGTGCTTAACGTCCACAGAAACCATAAGGCTTATTAGGGGTAAAGGGGGAGAAGAGGGTATGGAGGTGGGGGAAGAGGGAGATTATATACCTATCGCTACACTGTCACCACCAGAATGACTCCTGCATTAAGGTGGGCAGTAATGAGAGCCATTTTAATGTTTCGTAATTGTGAGGGACAAAGTCACAAGACAGTGTCCACAGACCAGAACCTTTGAAGACAAAGGAGAGCCGAAGCGGATTCGAGCCATTTTAATGTTTCATTAACTGTGAGGGACACAGACACAAGACAGTGTCCACAGATCACAACTTTTGAGGAGAGACGAGAGTGGTTATGAAGTGATGCTTTAACGTCGAAGCATGGTTCAATATAGCTTTACGTCCACGGAAACCAGAAGGCTCGTTAGGACGGACAGCCGAGGACGGCCACCTCGACTCTCACACAGCTCCTGAACTATGTCTGTACACTAGTGGCCTCTCCTCGCCTTTATACGCTGTTAGTCTCGCTTCTTGTTTCTGATTGTTAACGTATCCAGGCTTTACAGATATAAAACATCACTGCCTTGATCTCTGTAATGAACAGTGGTAAACCTAATCTACAATTATACCAGCATCACTTCCATTTCAAAAACACACACACACACACACACACACACACACACACACACCACACACACACACACACACACACACACACACACACACACACACGCACGCACAGCACGCACGCACGCACGCACGCACACGCACGCACGCACGCACGCACGCAGCACACACAGCACGCACGCACGCACGCACCACACTACACATACACCACACACACACACACACACACACACACACACACACACACACACACACACACACACACACACCACACCGCACGCACGCACGACGCACACACCACACACACACACGCACACACGCACACCACACACACACACACACACACACACACAAACACACACACACACACACACACACCGCGCGCGCGCGCGCACGCATAGTGACACAGAGAATTCTCTATGAGACTGTGTGTGCTTGCAAACCTCGTTTGCTGCTTTAAAAAAGAAAACAAAGAACAAAGCAAGAAGGAAAAAAAGGAGGTTCCGGAACCCCTGGAACTTCCCCATCATTTCCGGCCCTGTGTGAGTCTACAGACCTCATTGTCACAGATGGTAATTATAGAAGCGAAGAGCTGCAACTGCTTGCTCGTCGGTCTGTAGCCATCACTACCAATGATGGCAATCAGCAGAGAAACGCCACCACTTTTCCCGACTGGTGAACCTCCCTATAAGGCTATAAATCACCACGTGTTCACACGTTTTCCGAAACAGGACTTTGAGTAAAGAATTGCCTTGAACAATGGGTTGAATGAGTCTTTCAGTTTTTTCAGCGATACATCCCGAAAAATAGTCAAACGAAAAAACTCAGTGGAACGCCGCTAAACACAGTAAGTCAAAATGTAGTCACGAAAGTATGTTTTCAAAATATACTAAGTTTAACTGTCAATTTTGTTGCTTTGTCGCAGTGAAAAAGTGGCTTTCCCCCAAAAATTGCGGTCGTTTTGTATTGTGCTATTCAAATCGGCGTTCTTTTTAACTAAAAAAAATCTGAAACATGAATCACTGCTATCGTTCTAATACAAGATCCAAACACAAGAAAGATTCAAAAGAACGCACTTTATTAGGACAAAACACACTCCGAAAAAGGTGTCCTGTGCTAATAAACTGCGTTCTTTTGAACCTTTTAGTTTTGTTTTGTTTTATAACCGTTTACGTGTTTAGATCTTTGAATCAGCTAAGGCTAAATATGACAGTGCCCACGCGCCGACACAGCCAGTTCACGTCAAAAGCTTGTGGAATTGTCCTCGTTTATTTTATTTATGTTATTTGTTTCCACGTGGATCACTTAAACAATGTCCCTGCTCACCGGTTTAGCATGAGAGTCTCCGCGTTCTTCTTCAAGAACGATGGGTGCAAGTGGGGCAGAAATGAGGCTGTGAAGTTACACGTGAAGAATGCTTGCAAGACTGCTAGGCTCTTTCTGGTCCTGTGGTCTGGTGTGCTATTCCTGCCGACAATCACAGACAGCCAGAAACAATAATCGCCGTGCAGACAGTAAAAGACAATAATCATCATTTCTGCAGACAGCCAGAAACAATAATCGTCGTGCAGACAGTAAAAGACAATAATCATCATTTCTGCAGACAGCCAGAAACAATAATCGTCGTGCAGACAGTAAAAGACAATAATCATCATTTCTGCAGACAGCCAGAAACAATAATCGTCGTGCAGACAGTAAAAGACAATAATCATCATTTCTGCCGACAACAAAAGACAATAATCGTCGTGCAGACAGTAAAAGACAATAATCATCATTTCTGCCGACAACAAAAGACAATAATCGTCGTGCAGACAGTAAAAGACAATAATCATCATTTCTGCCGACAACAAAAGACAATAATCGCCATGCAGACAGTAAAAGACAATAATCATCATTTCTGCCGACAACAAAAGACAATAATCGCCGTGCAGACAGTAAAAGACAATAATCATCATTTCTGCCGACAACAAAAGACAATAATCGCATGCAGACAGTAAAAGACAATAATCATCATTTCTGCCGACAACAAAAGACAATAATCGCCATGCAGACAGTAAAAGACAATAATCATCATTTCTGCCGACAACAAAAGACAATAATCGTCATGCAGACAATAAAAGACAATAATCATCATTTCTGCCGACAACAAAAGACAATAATCGTCATGCAGACAATAAAAGACAATAATCACCATGCCTGCAGAAAACCATTGACAATAACCAATGCTTCAGACAATAAAAGACGATAATCACCATTGCTGCAGACAATAAAATACCATGATCACCATTCCTGCAGACAATAAAATACAATAATCACCATTTCTGCCGACAATGAAAACAATGATCACCTACAATATCACCATTTCTGCAGACAATGTTTTCCTGTAGACAATAAAATACAATAATTATCATTTCAGCGACAAACCCAATAACCAATGCTTCAGACAATAAAAGACGATAATCACCATTGCTGCAGACAATAAAATACCATGATCACCATTACTGCAGACAATAAAATACAATAATCACCATTCCTGCAGACAATGAAATACAATGATCACCTACAATGA
>JABMCL010002894.1:112500-167500 GCA_018857735.1 Alviniconcha marisindica | reverse complement strand
ACACACACACACGCACACACACACACACACACACACACACACACACACACACACACACACACACACACACACACACGACACACACACCACACACACACACACACACACACACACACACACGCGCGCGCGCGCGCGCGCGCGACACACACACACCTAACAACAGAAACCTGGAAAAGATCGTGCGGATGAAAGAAAGCGTCAGTGATACAACTTAAACACTCGACATTAAATTAACGGTATTTTCAATCAAAAAATGTGTTCTCCAGGGATCGTGTTCTTTTCACATGTTCCAGGCACTCGAATAGTTAATTACTTTAATTTCAATCTGAGAGGGCTAGTTCCTTTAAGTCGTGCTAAAGAGGGCGGTGGTTTCAGCTTTCAACACACGATCGTAGCGGACTCTGTATATATCTTGCAATCAGCACTCATACTTTGGGACCTGTGCATTTGAGGAGGGGGGGGGGGGGGGGGGCGGAGGGGTTGCTTCTAGCACGCGGCACATACGGCATCTGGTGTGACTAAACGTGTGTGTTTTTCGTGTTTTTTCTTTCTTTCTTTTTTTCTTTTTTTCTAGAAACACTGACGCTGACAGAGAGGGTGAACATAACTGTGGACTGATCTGCAGAACCAACAAACCAGTTGAGGGAGAGATTCAGCCCAACGAACGCGCTGTCTGGGGTATTGCAGCAGCTGTGCAATAGGCGGTTTGTGTTTTTTCGTGTGTTTTTGTTTTGTTTTGGTTTTTGGTTTTTACACTGACTGCAACATACTATGTTGAAAATGTTCTACCGGGAGCGACGAAAACGAGGGAAAGATCAACATACACACACGCACACACACACACACACACACACACACACACACACACACACACACGCACACACACACACACACACACACACACACACACACACACACACTCACGCACGCACGCACGCACGCACGCACGACGCACGCACGCACGCACGCACGCACGCACCGCGCACGCACGCGCACGCACGCACACACGCACGCACTCGCGCACGCACGCACGCACACACACACACGCACACACACACACACGCACGGCACACACACACACACACACACACACACACCACACACACACAACACACACACACGACAAACACACACACACACACACACACACACACACACACACACACACACACACACACACACACACACAACACACACACACACACACACACACACACACACACACACACACACACACACACACACCACACACCTAACAACAGAAACCTGGAAAAGATCGTGCGGATGAAAGAAAGCGTCAGTGATACAACTTAAACACTCGACATTAAATTAACGGTATTTTCAATCAAAAAATGTGTTCTCCAGGGATCGTGTTCTTTTCACATGTTCCAGGCACTCGAATAGTTAATTACTTTAATTTCAATCTGAGAGGGCTAGTTCCTTTAAGTCGTGCTAAAGAGGGCGGTGGTTTCAGCTTTCGACACAAGATCGTAGCGGACTCTGTATATATATTGCAATCAGCACTCATACTTTGGGACCTGTGCAATTTGAAGAAGGGGGAGGGGGGGGGGGGGGGGGGGGGCGGAGGGGGTCGCTTCTAGCACGCGGCACATACGGCATCTGGTGTGACTAAACGTGTGTGTTTTTCGTGTTTTTTCTTTCTTTCTTTTTTTCTTTTTTTCTAGAAACACTGACGCTGACAGAGAGGGTGAACATAACTGTGGACTGATCTGCAGAACCAACAAACCAGTTGAGGGAGAGATTCAGCCCAACGCGCGCTGTCTGGGGTATTGCAGCAGCTGTGCAATAGGCGGTTTTTGTTTTTTCGTGTTTTCTGTTGTTGTTGTTGTTTTTGTCTTTTCGTTTTTTTGTTGTTGTTTGTTTGTTTGTTTTTGTTTTTGTTTTTGTTTGTGTGTTTGTTGGGGGGTTTTTTCTTCGTTTTTCCCCCTTTTCTTTTCGTTTTTGTTTTGTTTTGTTGTTGTTGTGTGTTTTTTTGTGTTTTTTTGGGGGGGGTCTTTTTCTTAATTCTTAGTTATGCTACATTGTGGCTTGGTCACCATTGAAACACTGACGCTCACAGTGAGGGTGAACATAACTGTGGACTTATCTGCAAAACCAACAAACCCGGCAGCTGAGGGAGAGATTCAGCCCAACGAACGCGCTGTCAGCCCAACGAACGCGCAGCAGCTGTGCAATAAGCGGGTTTTGTTTTTGTTTTTCGTAAGTTATGGCCATAAACCCTTCGCCCAGTCAATAAGAATAACGTGATCCCTAGACAAATTTAAGGCACAATGTACCGTACAAAAAGATGCCGAAAAATGTATACACACATACAATGGACAAAATAAAAAGGTCTCGGGCCATACGACCGCCAAACCGCGCAAGAATATACATACACCAATCTCACTGAATAAACCAAAGGTGTCAGTGACCAAACTCTGATCTGCACACGCATATATAACACAAGTAGATATACTACAAACACAAAAATGTACAGCGGGATATTGGACACACACACACACACACACACACACACACACACACACACACACACACACACACACACACACACACACACACACACACACACACACACAACCGTGTGTGATACATATTTTATTTGAAGAGATGAGTTTTTAAGGCTTGCTTGAAGGAAGATGTTGATGCTGAGTGACGAACATCATACGGTAATGTGTTTCACTGTGCCCCCCGATACCCCCCCCCAAAAAAGGTTAAAAAGTCATGGGCCCGAAAAACGCACAATGTGATCGGTTACATATAATAATACTAATAATAATACTAATAAAGGGTGATTAGAGTGCCTAACTCGGACAGGCCCTAAGCGCTTATATATTCTTTGAAATATACAGGGTTTCATGATTCAATGCATACCACACACACACACACACACACACACACACACACACACACACACACACACACACACACACACACACACATATGTGTGTGTGTGTTGTGTGTGTGTGTGTGTGTGTGTGTGGTGTGTGTGTGTGCGTGCGTGCGTGCCTGCGTGCGTGCGTGCGTGCGTGCGTGCGTGCGTGCGCGCGCGCGCGCGCCTGCGTTTAAAGGTCTGAATGAAGTCAAGTCATATTTTTGGCAGGCGGTGCTGAAAACGTGGATTGACTTTCATCGTGTTGATTGTACAAGTTCCGGCTGTACCTTGCTATGGAACAACAAAAATGTAACATGTCAAGGACAAGTGGTGTATTTTAAAGACTGCATTAAAGTAGGAATTATGAAAGTGGCGGACATGATGACCCCCGAAGGTATTGCTTACTATCAAGATGTATGTAAACTGATAACAGAAGCCCCCAAACAAGGAATTACAGTACAATGTTGTCCATGCAGCTGTCCAACATTTTGCGTGATTTTGACAACGAAGCTTTGAATGACGAATTAACTGATGTTCCTTTGTTTCATGGACAGAAAATATACACTGTTAGCTACTTCAGGGGGAAAAAAAACGTTGAAATGAAAAATGCTGAGCCGTGTTCAGTCGGTTTTTGGAAAAGAAAATTCAGCTTCACGGTCGGAAAAAGCAGTTGGTTGTTGAGTTACAGGTGTACCCAGGAGATAAGACTCCGAGTACTTCAGTGGAAGATACTGCACAATATTTACCTGACAAATGTACTCCTTTCAAAGATGAAAGCGAGGGATAACAACAAATGTTCGTATTGTACTGATACTGTTGACGAAATTGATTATTTTTTTTTAAAAAATTTAATTTTTTTTTTGCTGAATGTCCTTGAATTTTGGAAATTCATAGAAGAATTTATTTTACGAGAGTGTGGCGTAAAGATAAAGCTACATTGTACTGATATTATGTTTGGAGTACAGCGGCCAAACATGCAAACATATTACATTAAAAGAATAAACCATGTCATTTTAATTGCTACGATGTGCATAAGCATTTTCAAAAAGTAATAGCTCTCCATTTTCCCTGATGGTAACGTTTGAAAAACAGCTTCTTATTAGAAATATTTGAGTAAGTTAGAACAGTATTGGTTAAGAGAGAGAGAGAGAGAGAGAGAGAGAGAGAGAGAGAGAGAGAGAGAGAGAGAGAGAGAGAGAGAGAGAGAGAGAGAGAGAGAGAGAGAGAGAGAGAGAGAGAGAGAGATTGCAGGGTTTATACATGCAAAAGGAAAGGGGGTACGCACAGACACGGTACCTTACAGACCGGACAGGACGAGTAGCTGGTCTCCGGCACCTGAAGAACACCTGAATGTCCCACCACAGTAGACACAAAGACGATTAGTCCCAGGTACCTGCAGGACGCGCTTCACACACCGAGATGTCCCACAAAGTTCCCGAGGCACAAGTGAAACACAAAACCACAGACTGATCCTCACCACCAGACGAACACGGCACAAACACTGAGATATTCCAGACGGATCCTGAGGCACACAGAAAAACACAGTTGGTACAAGGCACGCGGGAAGACCGGTACGAAGACTAGACTAAATTCCACGAAGATCCTTGGGAAAACACAGCTGATTCTCACGCCAGACGAACACGGCACAAACACTGAGATATTCCAGACGGATCCTGAGGCACACAGAAAAACACAGTTGGTACAAGGCACGCGGGAAGACGTCGCAGACTAAATTCCACGAAGATCCTTGGAAAACACAGCTGATTCTCACGCCATGAGAGACACGGCACACACACGAAGAGTCCAACAAAGGTCCAAGGCACGGAGTGGTGACGTCTGATGAAGTTCCACTGCATTCAGAACTTAACTGACGAAAAAAAGAGAAAAGAGAGGAGAAAGAGAGAGAGAGAGGGAGAGGAGAGAGAAGAGAGAGAGAGAGAGAGAGAGAAGAGAGAGAGAGAAGCAACTTGGCCTCTGCACACGTTTTAGATCAATGAAAACCGTCCAGGTTCACTACTTGGCCTCTGCACACGTTTTAGGTCAATGAAAACCAGGCTCATTAAAACCGGGCTCATTAAACGAGCCCGGTTTTTATTGATCTAAAACGTGTGCAGAGGCCAAGTTGCTTTAAATGAGCCCAGTTTTTATTGATCTAAAACGTGTGCAGAGGCCAAGTTGCTTTAAATGAGCCCAGTTTTTATTGATCTAAAACGTGTGCAGAGGCCAAGTTGCTTTTTTTACTCTTTTTTTTCTTTCTTCTCTCTCCCGGTTTTCATTGGTCTAAAATAGCGTTCCGCTCTCGTGGGCCGCACCACAGCTCACCGCGGCATCGATCGGTGTAAACCCAAAGCAATAAGCAAACGAAACTAAAACAAGGAGAAGAAAAAGAACAAACAAACAAACAAACAAACAAACAAACAAACAAACAAACAACTTCGTCGTCGATGAAAGCGACTCAGTGACGTAGAACGAAAAGACCGACACAAGACAAAAACAATAAGACGTCTCTCTGCAGAGTTTGTAACGCAAGTGATTTGGTGACAGCTGTTGTAGCCCCGTGAAGAATCTGTGATGTTTTGTTTGTTTTGTTGTTGGAACTTGGATATTTGATGTTGGTTGCGTCAAGAGCAGTTGTGGCTCGCCGCATGGATTTGAACAGGACCAGCTGTTGTAGCCCCGTGAAGAATCTGTGAAGTTTTGTTTGTTTTGTTGTTGGAACTTGGATATTTGATATTGGTTGCGTCAAGAGCAGTTGTGGCTCGCCGCATGGATTTGAACAGGACCAGCTGTTTGTGTCAGCATTATCTTCCACTCGCCATGGCTAGCCTTAAGGAGCCAGGGTTCCAGTATACACACAAATATTCATATATTTACATATTCCTATTTTTGGAAAATACATCTGCTATTTCTTATATGTTTACGTTAAGTAAACTAGATGCAACGTGGAAATTATAAGGTGTTCTTTCAAATCGGTGATCGTTTTGTGCGTGTTTGTTGTTTGAATGTGAGTGAAATGGCGTTTTGGGGGTGCATGCAGATGGGAACAGAATTTAAGGGGAACTGAACTGAAGATGCAAGTTGGCCTGTAAATGTATAAAATTGGCAAATATGTTCATCTGAATGCATCATTTGGTTCTATCAGTATTTGCGCAGAAGTTTAAAAAAAATTGTGTGTGTGTGTGCATTGAATCTCCTCGGCCGGGATGCAGCCATGTTGGTTCACTCTTCAATAAAGAGAAAGAGGGATATTATATGTGAGGGTTTGCTGTGCTATTGTTTTTTCCTTGTATTTGAGCGGTTTTTAGCTCCGTGTTTCATTGAGTTGTTGATGTTTTATTGTTAATTTTATTGAATGTTTTTATGTAAATGACGAGCCAGAAAGCAAATTTCTCTACACAGAGACAATAAAGTTGTATTGTATTGTATTGTATTTATGTGACAGTACTGGTCTAATAGAGATGTTCGTGTGTAGGTATTTTGTCTGTTTGGGTTGAATTTGATGAGTTGTACTTTCCTTATTTGTTGAATGCTTGACCTGTGAGTTCATGTGTTGATGCGTGTAACTGGTAGGGTTGACTGTTTCGGAGTGTGTGAGCCCTCCAGACTCTAAGATAAAGTACTCTGTGTTTTATGTGTACTTATGTTCATGTATTATAGCCTACCAGGCTGTGCGTTTTTTTACTGCCGGGTGTCTTTAATGCAGTCGCAAGGCAAATTTCTATTTTATATATATGGACAATAAAGATTCTGTATTCTGTATATACCTATCGCAACATTGTCATCAGCAGAATGACTCCTGCATTAAGATGGGCAGCGATGAGAGCCATTCAAATGTTTCATTGACAAAGTCACATGACTGACAGAGTCCACTCAGTCAGGGACCACAACTTTTCAAGTGAAGAGCGGAAACTGAGGAGAGCCGAAGCAAATTCGAACCGAGGTCCCTCTGATTACCAGCCTAACGCCTTACCGCCGCTAGCCCAAACCGGCTCACACTCGAAGCTAATGGTTGGTTGTGAAGTGTTGCTTTACGTCCATAGAAACCATAGGTTCGGTTACTAAGGGACGGGAGCCCAGGACTGACGTCGCCGCCCACCTCGACTTCCACACAGCTCCTGAGCTCTGATTCAAAGCTAGGGTAAGTAAATAAACATGGTGCTTAACGTCCACAGAAACCATAAGGGTTATTAGGGACGGGGAGGGGGGGGGGGGGGGGGGGGGGAACTAGTGGGAGATTATATACCTCAGTATCGCCGCACACTGTCACCAGCGATGAGAGCCATTTCAATGTTTCATAATTGTGAGGCCGGGACAAAGTCACAGACCACAACTTTTGAAGAGAAAACAGCCGAGGCAGATTCGAACCGAAGTCTCTCTGCTTGCCAGCCTCACGCCTTACCGCTAGGCCAAAGGGACTGTACTCCAGTCTATGGCCCTTGTCTATCTACCGAAATCTCTTATCGTTGTCGATTTTTATATTCACACGGTATGAGAATATGGTCCACACCGTTTTAAAAGAGAATTCCGGTACTGAATATCCAAGATGGCTTTTAAAATGTCCCAGGAATTTCCGACCGTCTCCTTAGATATTACCGCACATATGACTTAGTGGGTACATCAGCGCGTCACACAACGTACCATCACTTGTACTTAAATCCCCATAAGCACAAAACCTCAAACGGCCTCTCTATTTTTTGTTCTCGTTGGATTGAGATACTTTTTGTTCCGCTTGCACAACCTTCTTCTTTGAACTGTAATAATAGCAAATGTTTTAGGAGCTTAGTAATGTTTAGGTTTCTGCCCTTTCGCCAAAAAACAGCTTAGATGCTTTCGTTAGTTTTCTTTTGACTAACAACTTTTTTCTTTTCTTTTTTGTCCGCACTGCCACCGACTAGAACCACCTCAGTGACGGACAGGTGACGGCCCCCACGCTTGAGGACTTCAAACCACAAACGACTGATCGCCACCCCAAGCATCTTCTAACTCACGCGTGCACTCCCCTCCCGTTGCATGTATACCTAACATTAGGTCCTGCGACGTACAAGATCAAGATAAAGACTAGAGGAAACTTGCTTGCAGTTGCATTCCTCCTGTCGGTCGCTGGCGAAATTTTCTGAGATCGAGGAAGTCTGATTGTGCGGGTGGAGATGTCGAATAAAATAACGGACAGTTACAAACGGGCCAAAAAACGACAGACACCACCGGTCGCAAAAGGTATCGCAGTCCCTTCCACCAGCTCTCATCTTCAGCCCGATAGCAATCCGGACCTGGAAACACTCAAACAGTTTGATCTTTGCCTCGAGTATGGCCCATGTATAGGTAAGTACTGTGGATTCGCCAGTACCCGCATCAGCCCCATCTATTTTGCGTGTAGTTAGAATGTAACTTTTAAACTATATTTATTCCTCATCACTCATATGCTTCACTTGCGCATTGTCAGTCTGCACTGGGTACCTATTGACTTGAGCAGAGAAGTTAATACTGTCATTTATTGATTTAAGATCATCTCTGATCAAGCCCTCATCTTCCTTTTGGATCTTCACCTTTACACTCCTTCCCAGCAGCCCCACTCCTCTGCAGACACCTGAGTGTTGAAAATACCATCCTTCTTCTCTGAGGCCAGTGGCAAGCACTCATTCAGTTTCACTTACCAGGCTCCAACTTCCAGGAACCAACACCCTGTTTTTGCTCATCATGCTACCTCTGTCACTGTTTCACTTGTGTTGAATCTTCCTTGAAAAATTGTCACTTTTTGTGAATCTTTTCTTCATTTTCCTTTACCCTGGTGTGTGTGTGTGTGTGTGTGTGTGTGTGTGTGTGTGTGTGTGTGTGTGTGTGTGTGCATCATTGTGTGTGATTCACTGATTGTGCATGTGTCTGTGCATTTGAATCTTTGTTGTCCAATTATATATATGTATATATCTGTGTGTGTGTGTGTGTGTGTGTGTGTGTGTGTGTGTGTGTGTGTGTAAATGTGTTTGAACACTATACCAGGGTGGTATTTTTCTGCATCTAGAAATCCTGATTGGGTACAGGTGAGATTGTAACAGTGTAACTGTCGTTCTTTTTTGCATTGATTTGCATCTATAGGGATAACCCGTCTGGAGCGATGGGGGAGGGCTGCAAAGCATGGCCTGAATCCTCCTCTGGAGGTGAAAGAAATATTGCTGAAACACTCCCAGGATGACAACTACACACAATGGTAAGCAATACAGTATGAAGTGGATACCCAGTTTTGGATCTGTTCATGTGTTTTCTTTGTTTGCTCACAATGGTGCTACAGTACGAAGTAGATACCCAGTTTTGGATCTGTTCATGTGTTTTCTTTGTTTGCTCACAATGGTACTACAGTATGAAGTGGATACCCAGGTTTGGATCTGTTCATGTGTTTTCTTTGTTTGCTCACAATGGTGCTACAGTACGAAGTAGATACCCAGTTTTGGATCTGTTCATGTGTTTTCTTCGTTTGCTCACAATGGTACTACAGTATGAAGTGGATACCCAGTTTTGGATATGTTCATGTGTTTTCTTTGTTTGCTCACAATGGTGCTACAGTACAAAGTAGATACCCAGTTTTGGATCTGTTCATGTGTTTTCTTCGTTTGCTCACAATGGTACTACAGTATGAAGTGGATACCCAGTTTTGGATCTGTTCATGTGTTTTGTTTGCTCACAATGGTACTACAGTATGAAGTAGATACCCAGTTTTGGATCTGTTCATGTGTTTTCTTCATTTGCTCACAGTGGTTCTACAGTATGAAGTAGATACCCAGTTTTGGATCTGTTCATGTGTTTTCTTCATTTGCTCACAATGGTACTACAGTATGAAGTGGATACCCATTTTTAGAGCTGTTCATGTGTTTTTGTGGATACCCAGTTTTGGATCTGTTGATGTGTTTTCTTTATTTGCTCACAATGGTACTACAGTGTGAAGTGAATACCCAGTTTTGAATCTGTTCATGTGTTTTAATTGTATGCTCACTTGTCTCAGTAAAAGTGTAGTTACCCCAAAATATTTTGCCTTCAAACAAAATGAAGACTCCACCCAGGTGGGCCTGAAGGTTGAGAACTGTCTTAAAGTGAAACCTGTAATCAGGGTATACTGTTGAGGAGACAGATCTCTCTCTCTAAGCTGTGAATTTATGAAGCCAACTTCATTTGGCCATTTTTGATGTGTTTATTATTTGTAGAATTAATGTGATTCTTTTGTGTTAGTTGTTCCTTGCTACTTCCCTGGTTTCAGTTTACAAGGTATTTGCATTTACGTGTATTTTCAGTTTGTGGAAAGACTACAGCATCTGATGTACCAGAAGCAAGTCAAGGCTGAAACGAGAATGAACAAAGGGCAGATGACCTAATATCTCATGATCAGTGACGCTCAATCATCAATCTTCTTGGCAGCAAACAGGGACCTCAGATGAAAGATCACTCTGATGAGAGACCATCCTTATTTTTAAACCACATTTTTGTGATTTGCTGTTCCCAGTTCCACTTCCATGAAAAAAAAAGGACACCGTCTCCAGGGACATCTTTTAATTTAACCCTTTCCCTGCAAAAGTATTTCTAATGTTACAACTTCTTAATAAGGTTTGTCGAGCACCTTATCTCCAGATGAGCTTTAAGTGCCTCACAATGGCAACTAACACTAACAAACAATCACTACTACTATTACTAATACACATTTTACTCTTGTTTAGAGTGAACACAACTGCACATGCACAGGTGTTTTTTAATTTATCCTCCCCTCCCCCCCCATGATACTAATGATAGTCTTGAAGAAAGATCAGGCTATTGCCCTCACCAGAAATGCCTGTTTTGCATGCTTTGCTCATCTTAGCATGCACAAAGAGTGGGAATTCAAGCTTGACATCATATGACATCCTTTTGGCAAACAGGATGAGATTTGCCAAATGTCATATACATCTTAAGGGCAAGGAAAGGGTTAATGCCACCTTTTCTATCTGTGTGGAATTATTCATGGTCTTAGACTACCTTTTCTTTTGGGGGATGGTCTCTCACTGTGGGTTCATTCATAAACTGTGGTGACCACATGCATATTTTTACCTCGTGACACATTTGGCGTGAGAAGAGCATTGAATTTCATTTACCTTTGTTGGTAGTTTTTACTAAGTTTATGCTTACTTCTATATCTGTTGTTGAAAATTTGGGCTTGGTTACAGGAGCAGCGCTACCCAATCATATTGGTGTATGCCATGTTTTGTGTTTACCCATTTTCACAGAGTGTATGGGACAGGGAGGGTCTGAATACCTAAAAGAAGTAACTGACGGCATTGGCCTTCAATAAGTGTTCCATCCCATTATAGAAAGAGCAAAAGCCACGTATATGCTCGCATCCCTTAACACCTTGAGAATGGATGGAGTCGTTAAACATGAGCAACAACAGAAATGACCAGTTGACTGTCTTTGTGTAAAGCACTTGTCTGGCAATCTGTGCAAAAGGACTTGCTGGGACTTGGACGTGGAGATTTTGGTTCTGTCATGGGAGATGAATGGAAAGAAAAGGGGTTGAGGGTGAGGCAGGGCGAAGTAAAATGCACATTGTGTGATGTCTTATGGAATGAATAGCCAGCACAATGGGTGGAACTCCCTTTGTAGCAAACTAATGATGCACAATCAATACACAGGGGAGTAAATTAGTGCGGGAAACACAACAACAAAGACCCAAGTTGTCTACAGTAACTATCACCTGGCGTGAGAGTAAATACAAACTATGTAAACTCCACCAGGAGTATAATTATCTTCATTTCAGATAACTGATGCACAAGTTGAGTATATCTAGTGCAGGGTTTATTGAACTATTTTTTCCTCCCAGGGGATTTGATACACAGCCAGAGTGCACTGTATGTATATAAATTTATAATACAAATGCGTTTAAGCAGGTTGTAGATGGAATACATTTTGTTCTTTCTGTAACAGGACAGAACACGTATTGAAAACCAATAAACACGTGACAAAGAAACTGCCTACCCATAACCCACCCCAATCTCCTGGAAAAAAACTGCCTCCAGCACACCCCACCAGTCCAGTTCTCACACACATTTATCAGCCCCCCCCCATCGCAAACACATTCATGCACACATACACACACACAAGCCAGACAGGATTGTGCACCATACAGATACTTTATTACTTATGTCTGAGAAGAAGTTCATGCAGCTGGTGATTAGAAATTGGTTTTAACTTAGTGACATTTTGACATACACATCTAAATCCGACTTTGTTTTACAGGAAGAAGTACTATTGCAGAGGGCAAGTTAGGCCATGAAAAAAAAAAATGGCATGATAATATCTGAAATTTGTTACATGTACTAATGTAGTGTCCACTGTACTCTGTGTGGAAACACAGTACCGCTAGAGTGCTAAGAAATGGACGTTTCATCAGCTTGTCTCTTCTCTGTGTCTCCTGTTTAAATGTGTTTATTGATTGATTTTGCTGTGCTGTTTTAATTGATTTTGCTGTGATAATCTGTACGATTTACCAATAATTTATGGACACATCTTTACAATGTCTCTTTGATTTTTGTTTTACCCCAAAGATTGACCACTTTGTATTGGTGTTATTTTGTAACTGTGATGCAGAAGCAACACCTAGAGATCTATCAGTCCCATGCTTTTGCTATTTTTTCACTGTTTTTGAGTGCCATAAGGTATAAATGCTTGTCTTGCTTAAATGGGAAGTACTGCTTATTGCTTTTGTCTACATTGTATTCTTCCTTCAGCCTTGGTTTGTAATTTTTTTAATTTTAATTATCAGTGGCTGTTCTGGGGTGAAAGTAAACATGCATATTTATATACGTAATCAGTGACATCAAATATTTTTTGGTCGGTGTGTGTGTGTGGTGTGAATGTGTGTGTGCATGCCCGAGTGTGTAGTGTGAATACATGTGTGTGTGGTGTGAATATATATGTGTGGGCATGCCTGAGTGTGGTGCGAATGTGTGTGTGCGTGCCTGAGTGTATGTGTGTGGTGTGAATGCATTTGTGCATGCCTGAGTGTGTGGTGTGCATGTCTGAGTGTGTGTGCACGCACCTCAAGGCCTGCTATGTGTAGACAAAGAGGTGATACTGTCCCATGCGCTGTGGTGGACTGTTTAACTTTCACAGTATGTCACGTTGGACTGCAAACTCCCTACACTGTGGGTTGTTTTTGACCCATGCTTTTCATAAAGGATAATCGTATTTTGGCTTCAATCAAGATTATGGGTCAGATTTGACCCATGATGTATTAGCTGTTCAAATTACACCATTTATTTTTAATAATGTATAAACGAATGACAAAAGTGGGCGTCTGCACAATAATAATAATAATAATAATGGAAATTTGTAAAGCGCCTACCCTGTGGCTCAAAGCGCTGAACAAGCATACACACATAATGTACATCGAGATGGAAAATGTTATATAAAAAATGTATGTATTGACAAGTGTTCAAGCATAATTATGCAAAAGATGCACACACACATGCATACACGCGCGCACGCACACACACACACACACTGTACAGACTGATGGGAGTGAAGGACAATGTGGTTTAACTGAAATATTCTGAGAAGAGAAATGTCTTGAGTTGACTTTTGAAGGAAGAGAGAGTAGCAGAGTGCCTGATGTCTTGGGGGAGATTGTTCCAGATGTGGGGGCCAAAGTGTGAGAAAGTGTGGAAGCCATGGGTTTTGCGATTGAAGCGTTTGATTTTGAGCATGCATGTGTCTGACGAAGAGCGGAGAGAGCGGGAAGGACTGTAAAGGTGTAGCAGTGCAGAAAGATGAGGGGGAGCGGAACCTGTGATTGCGTTGTAACACATGCAAGCAGTTTTGTATTTTATCCGTTCAGAAATTGGGAGCCAGTGGAGTTGCTGTAGGAGAGGTGTGCAGTTTTGATGGTGTTGAGCTCTGAGAATGAGGTGTGCAGCAGTGTTTTGGACTTTCTGCATTGGTTGAATTGCAGAGTTCGGAGTGCCCATGAGAAGAGAGTTGCAGTAATCTAGTCTGGACAATACACAAGAAGTTACAAGTTGTTTTGCTGCATCTTCAGTGAGGTACCTATGGATGGAGCTGATACGTTTTAGTTCATAGTAGGCTGTTTGACATGTTTTGATTACGTGCTGCTTCATTGTGAGGTTAGAGTCAAGGATAAATCCCAAGTTCCTGACTTTGTCTGAAAACAGAATTTCATGAGTACTGACCATGATTGAGGATGGTAAGCAGTGACACGAGGACAGAGGTGTCAAGAAGAGAATGGCTTCAGTTTTATCTTCATTAAGTTTGAGTTGGTTGTTGCACATCCATGCTTTTGTCATCTGTACATGATTGCAGGTCGTGTGTAAGGCTTTGCACATCGTTTGGTGGAGTTGATTTTTGAAGTTGGGTGTCATCTGCAAAAAGCTGATGGTTGACTGAGTGATTGGCTATGATGTCTGAAAGTGGAGTAGTGTACAAAACAAACAGCACAGGTCCCAACACTGAACCCTGTGGAACACCAAACATGACGAGAGGAAGAGGAAGCAGAATTGTTGACAACAACGCATTGATTTCTGTCCAGAAGGTACGATTGAAACCACTGGAGAGTGGTAGAGCGGATGCCAAAAACAGTTTCGAGACGGGAAAGAAGAATCTGGTGATCGATAGTGTCAAATGCAGCTGAAAGATCCAGTAAAACAGAGATTTTGTCTTCATCCATAGCGTTTAACAAGTCGTTTACAACGTGTAGGAGTGCAGTCTCGGTACTGTGTCCGGTGCGGTAGGCTGATTGGAAAGGATTGCAGAGGTTGTTTTCTTGGAGGTGTGCAAGAAGTTTGTGTAGCACAACCTTTTCAAGAATTTTAGACAGAAATGGCAGGTTTGAGATTGGACGGTAGTTTTTCAGTACATTTTGGTTGAGGGAGGGTTTTTTGAGCAGGGGTTTGACAATAGCAGTTTTGAAGTCTGGTGGTACAAAACCAGAAGCCAATGAAGTGTTGATGATCTTGGTGATTGTAGGGAGGAGAACATCAAGGTTTTCGTACAGCAATTCTGTAGGAATGGGATCAAGATCGCATGATTTGGGGACAGTCTTCTGGAGAATTTCCGAAACAAATTGTTCAGTGACTGGTGTAAATGTCTGTAGCAATTTCCCGGAGTAGGTGGTTTTGTCCATGGCAACTGTTGGGTTAAGTGGAGGAAAGCTGTTTCTTAATGTGACGATCTTGTTGGTGAAGTATTCAGACAAGGCTTGTGGTATGTCGTCAGAGTCTAAAGAAGATGGGAGAGGTGTGGAGTTCTTTTTGCCTAGGATGGCATTGAAGTTGTGGAACAGTTCCTTGCATGAGTTGCTTGTTTGTATTTTGAAAGAGTAGAAAGCTGTTTTTGCATTGTCCACTAAGTCCGTGACAAATGACAAACTTGAGGTATATTTGAAATTTCAAGGCACTAGTGTAAATAGTATTTTGAGATATGTGTAATTTCATGTGTCTATGGGTCCTTTATGACCCACAACATACTGCACGCAGGCACACAACTCAAAATATTCTTGACATAGACCAAAACACACTGGATCAATGCAGAAAAATACTGCATGCCGTATTTAATAGACATCTGACCATGCATCTTTAAATTACAATAGCTACATATGATGCACAAAGTATGTCGTTTTAACTTAGGAGTTAAGGGGCTGACCAGTGCAGTGAAGCATAGTGGCCTACATCAAGTAACATGTAATGATGTATGATTTGTGCAAGCTGACTGGAGTTTCAAGCATTACATCTCCCACAGCCTCTGACTTTTGACAAATAATCAATGTTGTCCAACAGTTTACAAACTTGAGTAATGACTGCAACAACAATTTACAACAGTGTGTCGATGTAAATTTTGGTGCAGAACAGTCCGATGTGGAATATAAATAGTTTTGAGTACCATCTCCTTTACACAACTGACTAGTGGTCCATGTTCCATACATCTATATTGTGAAACATTTTAACCTCTCATGAATGCATGCCACACTACTTCCAAAATGAGACATCATGTTCTAGACAAAGATTTTTCTGCCCTGTGACTAACCGTAAAAACATTCTAAATCAAGACCCAAACACATGAATAGTTTTTTTTTTAAACAAACAAACAAATAAACAAACACTCATTTAATAATATAACCAAAACAAAATGTGCAAAACGCTAATATGACAATACAAAACATTTCATTGCCCTATTAATTTGCATTGTGATATTAAATTGGCATTCTTTTTAATCATTTATGTGCTTGGATCTAGCAGAGTCAATGTTTGTTACCAGGGGTATGGTGGGGTAAGGTGATCTGGAGAGCACTGTACTTTTCACAGCATCTGACGTACATCAACAACTTGTGGCTCTTTAACTTAAAGGCCCTTTCACACCCACCACACAGGGACGAGGTGAATGATACAAGCTTGCTTTGGTTGCACAGTGACTAATTATCCCTCACAAGTCTGACAACATCCACAACACATGGATCTTTAATTACCTTAAGGCCCCTTCCCACCCACCACACAGGGTCAACCCCACACTCCGAGCATCGCTTTCCGGCACCTTCCTCCAAACTCTGCCAGATTTGGTTACGCCACTGAAGGGGCACTCTTTATCACTGCGCAGCTGTCCACTGACGTGGTCAGCACCCTCCGAAAGGTTTGGGTACTAATATGACTGTAGAAGCAACCTAGTGCCCAAGCACGCACCCAAACATGAGGCGCATCCACCCCGGTTTTATTTAGCTGGTGTAAGCAACACAGTCAGTTATAAAACAAACGTCTGATATAATCTGAGTTGTTTGTAACAAACTTACTACTGTTTAAGCACCAACAAAAAACTGCTTGTTAGCTGACAGTTTTCTGGACCCTATGGCATAACTAAATACAGCAGTGGTTGAAGGAAGGATGTCGTAAACCAATGCTTGGAGTTTGGGTCAACCTAACAAGCATGAATGATATAAGCTTGCTTTGGTTCCACAGCTAATTATCCCTCACAAGATATGAATTCTGACAACCATCCACAACTCACGGCTCTTTAGATCTCTTCACACCCATCACACAGGGCTAACCCCAAACTCCAAGCACTGGTTTATGACATCCTTCCTTCAACCACTGCCGTATTTAGTTACACCGTAGGGTCCAGAAAACTGTCAGCTAATGAGCAGTTTTTTGTTGTTGCTCAGACAGGAGTAAGTTTGTTACAAACAATTCAAATAAAACAAGGCGTGTCATTTATAGCCACCAACAAAGTTTATACCAGCACAAATAAAACCACAATCGTTTGAATTGAGGCGGAACTCTTTTTTTATCTGGGGTGGATGTGTCTCATGTTTATGTGTGTGCTTTGGCATTAGGTTGCTTCCACAGTCATATTAGTACCTGAACCTTTCAGAGGGTGCTGACTGCATCGGTGGACAGCTGCACGGAGATAAAGAGTGCCCCTTCAGTGGCATAACCAAATCCGGCAGAGTTTGGAGGAAGGTGCCAGAAAGCAGTGCTCGGAGTGTGGGCTAACCCATCACATAAGCATTACAAACTGTGTTCAGGAGCACAGCAGTATATAGTATCCCTCACAGCGTCTGACATCCGTCCATGACCTATAGCTCTTTAGATCCCTTCACACCCACCACACAGGGCTAACCCATCACATACGCATTACAAACTGTCTTTTGGAACACAGCAGTATATATATAATATATATCCCTCACAGCGTCTGACATACATCCACAACTCGCGGCCCTGGCTCTGGTGCTGGCTGTGCCTCCGGCAGAACTCTGAATCCATCATCAAGGCCAGAGACATACACAAGGTCTGGCACATCCCTACACATGGGACACTGGCCGTTGCGGACGCTGGATGACCTCATCCATAGAATCAGGTTGCACCTCTTCCCGCTTTGCAGCGGCTCTGCCCCGTGCATGCGTTGTCCAGGATGCAACACCCCCCACCCAGGGCGATGCACACACTTTGTGAGTGTCTTGGATTCCACCGAGTCCACTTCACTGCTCATGCCACGGAAGTACAGATTCCCTCCTGTGAAGATGTGACCCAAAGCCACGTTCAAGGTAACCTCTGCGTTGTCGTAATGACAGCTGAGGTCAAGGTCATGGTCAATTTCGTAGGTGACGGTGAATGCTTTGTGGGAGTCAAGGCAGCCACCTCCCCAAGTAGGGTAGAGGAGGGCAGTTATGGGGTTTAAGTAGTGGCATCGCAAAGGGTCCAACAGCCCTTTGTTGAAGTTGAATTCATTCAGCAATACCTGTGGATGATAATGATACCACTTATTCAGCATACATTACCTAACAATTAAATCATTATCAAACCCATGTAACATAGATCACTGAGAGAACCAGACAGCTGCATTCTGACTTCAGAGGAGCTAAGCAGAAGAGCAGACAGCTGGAGTGGGAGAATGACTGCTTTAAGAAGTTTGTGTTTAAATGAGTATATTACGTGTACGTCTGTTGATATATATATATATGTGTCTATGCTTGCATGCGACTGTAAGTAAATGTGCATGTGCTTGGTATGTCCATGCAGGCAGTATATACAGTATATGTGTATGTGTGTCTTTCACATAATATATCAAATGTGTCTGTGTGTCAGTATGAGGAAGTGCACAAGCAAAATGGGAGGGGGAAGAGGGGGAAGTCTGTGTTCACTGCAGCCCTCCTATCTATGTCATTAACCTTAAAGTGTAGTTAATTTAATATCCACCACATGCAGATTTTCCACATGATGTTCTAGAAAGCAACACAACATTCAACCTTTTGCTCTTATGCAAACTATGCTTGGGGCCTCTGTGACGCTTTCAGCACCTACCCCAAACTGATTCATAGTGTTGGGCCGTCCCTTGGGGCATATGCTTTGCTCAATGTTCTCCAACTCCTCCAGCAACAGGCCACAAAACCGCTGTGTGAACACAGGGAATGTGTACACCCCGTCATCTGTTATCATACAAACATCATCAAGCTATGGTGAATGTCATCCAGACAGAAAACACAAATGGACGTACACAGGAGCAGGTTTAAAGGGGCCAGCAACCCTGCAGAAGTCCAAGGGACTGCACTGGGTTTCAAGAGCCAAGGCCCCTGTGGAGGTGGGGCTGCACTGGGTTTCAAGGGCCAAGACCCCTGTGGAGGTAGGGTTGCACTGGGTCTCAAGGGCCCACACTCCTGTGGAGGGTGGGCTGTGCTGGGTTTCAAGGACCAGCACTCCCGTGGGGGTGGTGCTGTACTGGGTCTCAAGGGCCCACACTCCTGTGGAGGTGGGGCTGTACTGGGTTTCAAGGGCCAACACTCCTGTGGAGGTAGGGTTGCACTGGGTTTCAAGGGCCGATATCCCTGTGGAGATGGGGTTGCACTGGGTTTCAAGGACCAGGACTTCTGTGGAGGTAGGGCTAGGCTGGGCTTCAAGGGCCAACACTCCTGTGGAGGTGGGGGTGGGCTGGGCTTCAAGGGCCAACACTCCTGTGGAGGTGGGGCTGGGCTGGGTCTCAAGGGCCCACACTCCTGTGGAGGTAGGGTTGCACTGGGTTTCAAGGGCCGACACTCCTGTGGAGGTGGGGCTGGGTTCTACTGGGTTCTCAAGTACCAACACCCCTGTGGAGGTAGGGCTGTACTGGGTTTCAATGACCAACAGTACTATGGAGGCGGGGCTGGACTGCACTGGGTTTCAAGGGCCACACTCCTGTGCAGGTGGGGCTGCACTGGGTTTCCTGGGCCAGTAGCCCTGTGGTGGTCCAGGGAGATGCACTGGGTTTTAAGGACTATCTGCAGTGCGGAGGTCCAAGGAGGATGCATCAGGGTTGTTTTGTGTGTTTTGGGGGGGGGGGGGGGGGGTCTATCTAGCAGGATGGTGGGGGGGGGGGGGGGGGGGGGGGAGGAGGCTAAGGGCTAGCACCACTGTAGATGTCCTGGGGTGGGGGGATGGGGGGGTTACATTAGATGTCAAGGGCCACCACCCCTGGAGGGGTCTAATTAAAACAGCAGTTGGAGAGTTTACTGGGAGCATTTCTTGACATTTTTCAAGGAAGCTATGTGCACAACAAAACAACAACAAAATGTAAATGACATTTGACCAAAATTTGTCATCAGGCAGTCAGTAATTTCCTGCCTCACCAATTTTAAAATCAAGATGTTTTGGATTTGGGAGCCAGCTTATGCCCTTGAACATTTTAGCTTGGGCCTTATAGTTTAAAATCAAAACAGACACATGACCAGGAAAATTGTGCTTATAAATTGCACTTTTGTACTTGAGAGGTGTGACTCCAGCTTTTAAAAATGAAATATATGCTTTCAGTTGTTTCTTTTTAAATGGTCATGTGACCTTTAAAATGGGTGATGGTCAAGAAAACTAGTATGAACAGGTAACCCTTGACAAAGGTCATGAATACATAGTTTCAAGGATTTTGTCAAACAGTGTCTGAGGAATTACAATCATAAATGATTTTTTTCCTCGCAAGACATTTGAAAAAAACTTAAATATGCTAGTTACAGCAGCTTATTCACTCAAAAATATGTTCAGCCTTTGAGGGAACAAATCAAAACTGATGTAATGTGCAAGATCAGTGATTGTAAATTTGTTGGATCTTATTCACTTGATAATATAACCTTTAATGCTTGTTGAAGTTGGTTTCATTTATGAATCATATAACATGTCAGACCTTTTATTTCTTCTCTTTATGTACTGACTGTGTGTGACCTGGGCCAAGTGGTCCATAGAAATTACAAATAAAGTTCAATTTTTTAAATTGTCTTGTATTGTAGTTGCATATATTTGTAAACTGGCTGGATTTTTGTTTTGTTTCATTTTTGTCTATTTTTGGCCACAAAAATTAGGGATAGAAACTTTTCCACTCATCTGGTGAGAAGCAAGTCCGAAATGAATATATATATACTTTATATGCCTCTGTTTGCAACTGAACCAAGGGGAAATCAGGGAAGGGTAGCCAACTGTTCAACTCACCTAGTGTGTCCAGCTTTTGAAGAAGCAAGTCCAAACTGGCTGAGCTGCTCTTTGCTGTGGAAACAAGGGAGAGAAACTCGGGGGCCAGGTAGTCCTCCTTGAAAAAAGGCAGAAATGGGGAAAAGTAAGTAAGTAATTTGGTGCTTTATGCCCAGTATGGGGAAAAGTGAGTAAGTAATTTGGTGTTTTTTGCCCAGTTAGCCAGTATGGGGAAAAGTATGTAAGTAAGTAATTTGGTGTTTTACACCCAGATAGCCAGTATGGGGAAAAGTAAGTAAGTAATCTGGTGCTTTATGACAATTTGGGGAAAAGATGTTAAAATAAAAGGAAGACAAGACACAATTCTAGTATAAATTCTAGTTGTAGATAATTCTTATAATTGCTTTTACTAGGACAGTATCTGTTAAGAGGGGGTCCTCAGGAAGTGGCAATTTTATTTTATGTGATATGCACAGCTTGATGCCAGTGGGATTTTCTCATGTTTTTATTTATGAATGACTTTTTACCAGGATGTTTATTTGCTGTTGTTGTAATTAAATGTTTTATGATTGGAGTGAATGTGTGATGAGTGTACTTGGCACCACAAAACATTCCTCGTGCAGTCAGTGTATTGACACTTGGCAATAAAGTTATATTGTACTGTATTGTAAAAATGTGATCACCAATGAACTAATACTTGCAGACATATACAAACAATGTCACTGCATAAACAAGAATTTTTAGAGCCTAGAAAATTCACCAACACCGATTAAAAACTACATGCACATGATCCAAAAGTACAAGTCCCAAAATGTGTTTTATTCTTATGCATGGGACTGGATGCTCAGTCCACAGAACTTATGGCTAATGCACTGGACTTAGGATTGATAGCTTACACAATACAAGATAACTTTATTGCCAAGTGTCAATACAATTGCATGAGGAATGTTTTGTGGTGCCAAGTACACTCATCACACATTCACTCCAATCATGAAACATTAAATTACAACTTACAACAGCAAATAAACATCCTGGTAAAAAGTCATTCATAGATAAAAACATGAAAAATCCCACTGGCATCAAGCTGTGCATATCACATAAAATTGCACTTCCCAAGCAATTTGTTTTACCATTTAGGCAGGCTGAGAACTGCTGACCCACTCTACCTGCAGATGGTAGACTTCCTCGTGCAGTGGTTCATACTGCTGTCTGATCACTTCCTGTCTTGCAAGTGACACCTCTCCAAGTTGTCTCCTTCTGGCCACCTCACACTCGACCTTGCACAAAATGCTGTGTTGTAGTTCAATGCAAATACAGTTGTAGTAATCAAATATTTGTTACCATCTTGCAAGAGTGTTGCAAACTTCTGAAACAAGCAGCCAAATTTGGAAAGTTGCAAACTACTTTATTAGAGGGTGTTGTTGTTTTAGGGCCTACTGCTTGATAAATACACTTTAGAAAGTGAAAATAATTGTAACATGTCAAAGATTAGAAGATCAGTTACACATCTTTGTGTGTTGATTTTGCTTTTTACCACATTGCACCGTGATGCATACCTGCATGACACTGTCATGACATTTCAAATCTGACCCCAAAAGTTGCATACTTCTGCAACCTTTGCTCATCACTTGCATATAAAATGGGCTTACTACTAAATAACTAGGGCACTGAAAATTAAGAGAATGGTACAACCAAACAAATGGAAGATTGATCTTTATATGTTTCATATCTGGTTTAGATTATATTGTGCTTAATCTGACAAATGACACAGTGTTCAAACTTCTGTGACAAACAGTTTTGGAAAGCTGCAAAATTACTGACAGAAGGTATTGTCATGAATTGGCTGTCTGTTAACTGTACAGCACACCAAAGTCAAAATGAACTATACTGTGTAACTATAGGAATGAGAGATGATTTTTCAGTTCTATACACCGGTTTGATTTATTTGCATTTGGTTTGACTACACCTTTCTGTGTTGCATAGTTGTAAAACTAAAAGACTTGTGATTTTTTGCCCAATATGAATATCACATTTTTATGCCTCCATTTTCATCATCACACACATCTGGATTTGGGTTGGCATTAAATAAGCCAGTACACAAATGTATGATAATGTCACAAGATAAAAGATGGCAAGTTCACCTATTTATTTCATATCCAGGTTGGTTTATTTATCATTGGGTTTCATTACATCACACCATGTTGCAAAGATCTGCAACAAGTTGCAAAGTTCTGCAATCATCATCATGTGAACTCAATGTTTTAAACATCTTCAAATTGAAACTGGCACACCAAATCTATGGCTAATAATATTCAGTTGATAGCATTTTAATGTTGTCTATCACTTTATGGAACATGTTTGATTTGTTGACACAGCTTACTGCTCATCACAGCTGCCTCAGCAATAATATCATAAACATATTATATATGTACCTATATTGCCATTATACAATTTTTTTGATTGTCAAGTCATCACACTGAGTCTACTAAAATTTGGAAGTCGAGTCTATAATCATCATGATGAAGAGTGAAACTTCTAGATCTAAAGCAAAATTAAACACTGCAGAAACTGCTCACATAGAAGCTCCCCTGCCTGCCTATGCAGCCATTGGCCAATATTCTATATATATGTACATTCACGCAATTAATGTCTTTTAATCTACCAGCCAAGCTGTATAAGCTAAGACCATACATCAATTCAAAACTGCTCTGAGTATATATTTTTCATTCATTCCTAATCCTATGGACAGGACCATGAAACTTCCACTTGCTTGAGGCCCCCTTTAAGCTTAAGTACTTTGCAGAATCCTACCTCTTTGATGACTTCTTCAAACTGTTTGTCTGTCACACATCCTTTGTTACGGAGTATCTGCAAGGAAATAAAAAAAGTAATGCAAAATGGTATCAGAATAATTAAACTGATGATTGCGGCTACTCCTATTCATTAATAGCAGAAAAAGACTCTTAATAGTCTTAGTGCCTGTCACATCTCATCTTTGTGAGCACAGCATGCACTAACCCAGTAAACATGCCAGATCTGATCTGGAAGTGTTTTTGTTACAGCCAGTTATGGCCACTGTGGCCAGTGTGCAGCCAGAATCAGGCCAGACTGTGTCAAATATATATATTATGTATATATATATATATATATATATATATATATATATATATATATATATATAAGAGAGAGAGAGAGAGAGAGAGAGAGAGAGAGAGAGAGAGAGAGAGAGAGAGAGAGACAGACAGACAGACAGACAGACAGACAAACAAGGCTCTCTGTGACTCCTGTGCACCGCGCCGTGCAGGAAGGACTTAGTATGGTGTCATGTAGAGAAGGTATAACAAAGTCCAAGCATGTTTTTTAGTGGAAACTTTTTACTCCGAATTTTCGCTCTTGAATTCCTATTGAATCAGTCAAGCTAACTGGGCCTTGACAAAGCCCTCAAGGGCGAAAATTCAGAGTAAAAGGTTTCCACTAAAAAACATACTTGGACTTTGTTATACCCTCTCTCTCTCTCTCTCTCTCTCTCTATATATATATATCATATATGCTGGATCCGACTTTCTGCATCTGTTTCAGAATTCAGTTCTGTTTTTCCCAAGAAGGCATGGATCATATTGTGCAAAACCTACCCGGATCTGATCTGGATGGCCTGGTCAGGGTTTGGCCAAATGCATCTGGTGGCGTGCAGGAATCATTGGGCCCAGTTTTTCGCATGATGCAACAGGCCCACTACCAGTACCAGTTTCCCACTTTCAGGCTCAGTTCCATTCTTCCACAGACGTCCCAGATAATAATTAATACTGTGCAAAACCAGCCCAGATCCAATTTGGTTTTGGCTAATTGTGTCAGCTTTTGGACAAATGGATCTGGTCTGGAAGCAAGCCAATGTGCAATTTAAATCATCCAGCCCGCTTCTGGCCAATATGCTTCCCAGTCGATCTGGACCGGATGCAAATCGGATCTGGCATGTTTACTGGGAAGATTGTTGAGCATGTTAAACTCTAAAGATCCCATGCTGGTTAAATCCCATGTCCACCTTTTAATAACAAGTGACCTAACGACCGGTGGTATGGAAAAATGCAGATAATGGGTTTAAGGTTATATCCAAGGAGATGGTTGGAAATTCCTGGGACATTTCAAACGCCATTTAGGGTCACAAATATCACCAGAATCACTCAAACAGGGTCATATCTTGCGAATGAAGCCAACATTTGTAACAAAGTGACTTTGATTACAGTCTATAAATAGGTGAGTCCTCAGTACACGATCGATTGTTTTGCCGACGTCAGCACTCAGGAAGCGTGCATGGTTACTCAGAAACTAGAACTAGATTAAATATCTGAAAGGCGCATACGCACACTGAAGGATACAACTATGATAAAACTCACTTTCTGTTGCAAATTTTGGGTTTATTCGCTTTGTATGACCCCGTTTGGATGATTCTGATGATATTTGTGACCTAAAATGCCGTATAAGATGTCCCAGGAATTTCTGACCGTCTCCTTAGATATTACCCCGTTCTCAGACTATTGAGCTTTGCCATCGTAACCTGTCAAGATAAGACTGATTTAAAGAGCTGTTGCATTTATGCCAGATACTACTTACTACAATACTAGACAGTGAGATACCTACCTGGATGCTGCAATTACGTATCCAACCGATACAGATAGCTGTCCTATACCACACAAAAATGACGAAGAGCACTCGAGCACTAACCTTTGAATAATTATCGAAGAATTGTGACCTGTCTTGATATGAAACATGTAACTTGTACTTTTTGACAAATATGTTATTCGTGAAGAAACACGAGCAAACGAAAGTGGAAGCCTTCGTCGGCCCCGCCATATTGGGAATTAGCATTATCTCCCCTGGGAAATAGGGCAGACGACACTTTCTTCGAGTTTGCAGAAAGTATTTCGAGGAAGTATTTGTTTGTTGTTGTTGTTGATGTTGTTGTTATGCATGTGGTTGGTAATTTTGCACTTTAGCAAAGTAGCAAACACTTGTTTCGGGCAATGTCCAAATCGGTGAAAAGGTGGAATATTCAAGTTCTTGCTCCTCCCCCGTCTCCTTGTATTTTACCCAGATATTTCTGTTTGCTCGTTTGCTAAAGTGCGGGTTTGCCTTTCTTCAGTATTTTTTCCCCCTCCCTATCCAACTTTGAAAACTGACAGATCCTGACACTGATAATGACTCCACCCCCCCCCCCCCCACCCCCTTTAATTTTACCGGTGACGCAGTCGCTGAAGTGAAGTCAAGGTTCTAGTTTTGAGGGCTTCAAATGTTTTACTCACGTTTTCCTTTGCAAACGCTACATTGTCAGCAGAGTAGTAACAGTGACAGCGATACATGTTTGCAGCCCGTCACTGTGCCTCTTTGTTAATGTGTCGCTCATTTCACTGTGTGTGTGTGTGTGTGTGTGTGTGTGTGTGTGCTGTCTGGCGCGTGGTGTGTGTGTGTGTGTGTGTGTGTGTGTGTGAGAGAGAGAGAGAGGAGAGAGAGAAGAGAGAGAGAGAGAGCTTGAACATTTTATAGTATGAAGAGATGAATTGAGGCAATTCCCTATTTTAATGCCCTAATTTATTGCATAGTTTCACTTCCATTGTTATTCATTTTTAGTTGTACTTGTTGCTTGGAAAGTCATTCAGCCTCATGCCTTTCTAATTTTATGGCTGTGTTACTTACCAAATGCACATAGGGTTTTTGTGCTGACATTCCCAAATCAACATTTCAGCTAATTTTCAGTGACTAAAGTTTGGCGGGGGGAATGGAGGGACCACCAAAAACTTCTGCAATACAAATTATTTACAATGTTTACAAAATGTATGTCTCAGTGAGGAGTTACCATATGTGGAATAAAGTCAACAAAGTGACTAGAATTTCTCCCAAACAAAGTTTAATATACAGTTTACAATTCATTTGCAAAGCACACACAACAGAATGGTTTTAAATAGCAGACAAGAAAGCAAGCATCAACACCATACTATAAAAAGCATCCACTACATTGTCACTGTAAAGTTTAACTACATCTTGAGCACAAACTCATTCTTTCATTCCTGTATTCATTCTTCAGTCATTCAGTTGTATTGCAAGATCTAACAACTTTACTTTTCACTGGAATTCTGTCCATTTAACACGCATATGATGAAATGGATGATCTGTGCACAACAAATGCTGTTAAGGTGCTCACACTCCATCAAACAGGCCACAGCATATTTTGATGATGAGACAAACATACATAATCATAAAGTATGCAGGACAGAAGGTGTACATGACCCCTCATCCCCCCCCCCCCCCCCCCCCCCAAGCAAATTTATCTTAGGAGTAGTTTCTGTGGTCCCAGGCACTATATTCTGAGAGGGTTTACACACACACACACACACAACACAACACACACACACACATACACACACACACACACACACACACACACACACACACACACACACACACACACACAACAACATACTGCACATACACATACACAAATTTTTTAGTCATTAGACATTTACATGCATTCTAGATGGTGTGGTGTTGTAGTTTTTCTCAAACACCACTTCACAATGAATTTTCATGCCTGATTCCAGTATTGAAATGCATAGGACTACATGGCAGATATGCATAGGTTTTGCACGTAGCATGAGCCTGAAATGGCAGTGAAATGGAAGCATAATGATTTGGTCAGTTGAGAGATACAGAAACCAAACCAGCCATGTAAAAAGTCAATGAACACACACACACACACACACACACACACACACACACACACACACACACACACACACACACACACGCTGCATGATTCAATCCACCTTTATTTCTTGACTGATTGTTAATTTGATATTCCATGATTTACCTGTTTGAAGTTTGTTTGTTTTTAAAGAAAAAAGAAGAAGAAATAATCCAAATTTGTAGCACCATTCCCTACTAATACATGTTGTTTTAGTGCAACAGATTTGTTGAATAAATACATAAAATCAAAACAAAAGTTTGCATAGTGCATACCAATTGAAGTTCATGTTACAACGTAAACACTTTAAATCAAGCTTTTCATTCTAACGAAAGGTGTTTTATGCACATTTTGCTCCCTTCTTTCCCAATAAATGAAAATAGAATCAATTCATCACAGTGCCCCATAGTACTGCAGTATTCAAAGAACTGAGAACATTCAGTGTGTTTTTTCTGACCGGTTTCTTATTCCCTTAAGTGAATGGTGCATTCCCCACATACAAACAGCTGCCTGCAAGCTATGAACATGGACATGTTCACAGGTTTAAACTTTCTTGTCTAGGTGCAATTGTTTATAATCAGATCTATTTTTTTTCTTTTTTTCTTTTTTTCTTCTCTTCACCCTAATTTTTGTTTTGGGAATTGTGACATTGTTACAACTATGTGAAATTGTGTCATTAGTCACTTTACAAATAAGGCACAGATGATGGCAGTACCATGGCACCAACAATCAAATGAGAATAGTAGAAATATTTTCATCAACAACACAGACTAATGTTATCAAAATTAAAAAGACTTTCTTTCCAACATTTTTTCTCTCCAAATTTCAGTTCCAAAATGACAAGTGACAGAACTTAAAACATATGTCTTAAAACCCATTGAATGGGCGACTTAGCTGCGGATCGCCCTACTTGGTGGCGCTGGGCATATTTGGGGCTTTGACAAAGCCCAAATCAGCTGCAAATGATCTCCCCTACACTAGCCAGGTGGCGCTGGGCCTATTTGGTCAGTGCAATGCTCAAGCCAGCAAAGTCGCTCATTGATGACAGAGCAGTCAAACAAACTTTCCACGATGAGCAAGTGCTCAGTTGATTCACCTTCAAAACTGGAAATATAAATTTGGTTATTTTTCTGAAACTATCCAGTGACCTTGAGACTAGGCCAAGGTTATGAAACTGCTATGGAAGAGAAGCTCATAGGTGGTTATCATCATGCAAATATTCAAATCAAATAATACTAATAAAATAAATATATTTAAAAAAAGAAGAAAAAAGGCCTACAACAGTATTGTCAGTCAAACCAAGCAATCAGTTATTTTCTAAAAGTGCATACCAACTTCACAAAAAGAATTATGTGCAAGATCTTATCCATGTAAATGACAGACATCCAATGACTGTATCAAAACACAATAAGAAAATATTACTTTTATTTTAACCTTTCCAAACCATCTGAATTGAGGTCAAGGAAGCAAAATTGTATTGCTAAACTAAATTGAAGTCACCATAGAAAGTCTAGAAAAAGTCAGTGTGGACAGAAACAAATTCAGTGGGCAAAAAACTATTCATAACATTATTCTCCTTTCATATGCCAAGAATGTATGTCATAAGTCAGAAACTCAGAAATGGAAACACAGGAAGAGGGAAAAATGTCTCCTTTCAGATTTAAAGCTGCACATAGTTCTTCCACATGTGTTCTTTTGAGATAAAAGTGTTTGACAAATGAAAAGGGAAAGCACAGTTTTAAGAATAAAGCATTTTAATACTTCAAACACATTATCACAGTTATTGCCTTGAAAAAAAGAAAGAAAGAAAGAAAAGAACAACATTTTCTTTACTCATAATCTACTGTTATACACTTACAAACCTGATGATAAAATTATACTATACATTTCCCTCCAAATTCAAGGACATTGCAATAAACACCAAGCAAAGACTAAATCTACTTAATAACAGGTACAAACTATGTCAACTTGGTTCCTATGATGCAAAGAAAGTGCTGTTAATTTCAATGCATCAGAGTCTGCCTGTTTGAGGTTTCATCACTATTGTAGCATGCAACTGTGGTCAGTTAGAAAATAAGAGGGAAAAAAACAACAGAGCCCCCCCCCCCCACAAAAGCCAAGAAAAACAAACAAACAAACCCACACCACCCAACCCTAATCAGGAATGTAAACGCACCAATCAAATACGGCTATTTCAGGACACCAAACACAAGCTGACGTGCTAAGTTTAAGGAACTAGCCCTCTCAAAATGTATTTTGTCCAATGGGTGAACAGGCAGAAGAGGTAAAAATAAACTTGATCAAGGATTCTAAAACAAATTAGCCCCATTGATTTTATACTGAATTCAGAAAATGAATGATAGATCCACCATGGCTCAAATGTAGATAACTCCTTTCAGTATCACAGATAGTGTGGCACATCCTTGTGGCATCCTTGTTGTTAGCCCTGGGCAACTTGAACACTCACCATCATGTGTGTTGGGTGATTCAGTACACAAGTAAACAAAATAAAACGATCACGTTTCTTCTCAATTTAACGTGAAGCAGCATCATAGAACACCAATCATTAAAAATAATATTTTGATCCTTTTTATCAGCTGAACAAAATATGTTTGAGAAGGCAAACCATTTGAACTGATACCAATGCTAGCCTATTCACCTGTTTAGCAATGCTTTGATCAACACCAAAATTTTATGCCCTCGCCCACCCCCCACCCCCCAAAAAAAGAAGAAAAAAAGAAAAAAAAATTCCAAATGACTGTAAGAACCAGAAGTTTCAAGTATGATTACAGTCAGAAGAATCATTTACAACAAATGTGCTGTTCTGTCTGGGCAACACCTTAAAGCTGGTGCTTCTCAGTTACACTCTGATCCTTACACATAATTATGTACAGAGAAGTACACCAGTCTACAGCATTCTCACAAATTTGTCCATTGGCTTTTGGAATGTGTCTCCAACTCAGTGAGTGAGCCTTGTAGAATTAGACTAATGGCAACTGCAGCAGAAGCTACCAGATCAGTAGGCACCTTTCTGGTTGTTGTTCTTTTTGTAATTGATTCTCATCATCACGGGGAGCTTTAAAACTTGCAGCCTTTGGGCAGTATAGTACTCTGAAATCCCCAAAGAAAGACCTCCCTAAGGTGAGAGGACTCCTATTTTCACACACCCCTTTTTTCAAATTCTCAAACCTTTCCCTTCCTATTTTCATGTACCCCCCCCCCCCCCCCCAACCCACCCACCCCTGCAGATCATCCCTCTTTTAAGACCATATTCCCATTTGTTTCACCTGCTCCAGAACATTGCCTTAATCACAGCATCAGGAAAAAGAGTGGAAGCCATATCACCGAGTTAATGGTCACAGTCAGTTTCATCCTTTTGCACTTGCAAGCATAAACATACTGGAATCACAGTAAGTGGAACACCACAACTGGTCAAACATTCTAGCAGGTCAGCTAACATGGCAGGTTTTGTTAGCACCTTGAGGTGTCACATCATGACCAACTGCAGAAGAAGCTGTTACAACATCATCTCAATAAAAGCAACTTCAGGTCTTGAAGTCTTTGCCAAATAAATCCAACTGAAGGAGAATGTCTCTGAAAGCAAACTGCATGCCAGCAATGAAATTTTCCCATGTTCAGGTTGTGACACTTGCCCCCCACCCCATCCCCCCAAGTCCTTTCATTTCAGTGATTATTGTGACTTTCTTCATTTTGTTAAATACACCTAACATTGCCTACTTAATTGAAACAGCCTGATGGAACGATGAGTGGTTGCTGCATTTTCATCATGAATAAGTATTTGGTACATAGCTGCATGTGGACTGAGAGAACCTGATGACACACCCAGAAAACAATACTAATCATGATACATCATGGGTATCTAGTTCTTTGTCTAGTAACAATGTCAAAGCCAGTTACTGAAGCCAAATTAACAGCAACTGGATTTTAACATCATATCACCAAATTCACAGATATTAACAACAAAATAACGGTAATAAGAAACCACAACAATGCCAGCAATTGGATTTTAGCATCATATCACCAAAATTAACATAATAATAACAACAACAACAGTAATAGTTACCACCACAACAATAATAACAGTACAGTGCAATCCCTTGATGAGTGGCCAAATAAAAATGATTCATATGCAATCAAGAAGAACTCAGCATCTAACCAGGTGGTCTTAAAAGATGGGTGGTCTCTCGTGATCATAAGGATGGTCTTTCATCAGCATCTTTCACAGTAATAATCAAATATAATCAAAATCTCATGCTTTTTCTCCATTGCCATCTTCCAATAGGTATCCGGGCTAAAAGTGGTGATCCAACACAGAAACTCAATTTCAAAAGCAGGCAAAGTACAAATGTAAAAAATCGAAAGAAGAAAGTAAAATAAATACACCCACCATTAACCCTTTCAAAGCCTGCCAACTGAATACTTAAGTATACAGGGCCAATCTTCTTCCTGATTATGGTACCACTTGAAAAATACTTGACTGCATGATTTTTAAAATGTGCTTTCTGCATTTGCATGTGACAATAGGCAGACCTCTTCAAATTTTAATGATATAATATTTTTTTCTACAGATTTATTATCCCCTCAGTACCAGTTTCTTGGCACTGAAAGGCTTAAGTACCAAGGTGAAGCAGACATCCCGTTACAGGTATTGAGTCCCTCTCCTCCAAATGTCAAATGAAGAACAAAGTAAATACAGCCATCACTGTGTACCAATATGTTACATGTTCTGAGTCCCCCCTCCTACCCAAAACCTACTATAACCCCCCCCCCCCCTCCCCCCACTTTCCCCATCTCAGTGTCAACTCCTCTATGAAAAAAAAAATAATAATATAAAAATGCTTTATTTTATTTAAAAAATAAATAAAAATCAGGCACATCATCAAGGCTGTGACACAAACCAGTGATGACTGTGGTAATTGAGCACAGAAATAATTTAAAGCACCTGTTGTAGTTAAACTCCTCTCGAGTTGTTCCACTTCAGACACCGGCAGCACACTTACAAGCACAGTCTTGCCCAACTGAGAGCATACCCTTTGGAGACACTTTTTATAAACAGTCCTCTCAGACTGGCTTTGGAATTCATTGCAGTTCTTTCACGGTGATGTCCCAATGGGCTCACCATACCTGATTTTCTGGCCTTCCTTGATCTTGAAGTTGAACCCTTTGGGCGCCTCAAAGATCAAGACCAGAGTAGAACCCAGGTTGAACTCGCCAAACATGGAACCCTTTGGAACATCAACAGCTGAGGAGAAGGTCTTGTCAAAGTACGTCCCGTCTTGGTGTTTGTGGCATGTGTTGGTCTCCAAGTCCTAAGGAAGAATGGGGAAATTGTGATTATGTTTGAATCTTTGCATTACATCTTGCTGCATTGCTTAGGAAACTGTAAGGTGGGAGCTTTGAGTCACTTTGCTCTGAAAAAGCCAGCAGCAGCATGCCTACATACTATATAGCATAATGATTACATTTTGACTCTTCAAGTCCAGCTTTGAAGAATGTTTTCCAGTTTCTTGTGCGTGTACTGCGTATTACTCATGGCAACAGCATATCCAAGGAATGTTTAATGTTAAAAATGCAATGAAATTCACAACAGAACCCATGAATGATACCAAGGAAATGACAACAGCTAAAGCCTCCCTCTGTCAAACTTGCTTTCTTAGGACACTGGACAATCCCTAGTCAGTGACTACCACTTTCACTTCTAAATGTCTTGCTGTTTAAATTGTGCAGCACTGGTCAAACCCTACTGATTTTCTTGGGTGGCATCCATACTAAGTAAAAAGGAAGCAAAAACAAACAACAATAACAACAAAAGTGAGAGAAACGAAGGTGAGTTGTGCATACACACACTGTTAGCATACATACATGAACAGTGACACACTCAAACAAAAAGACAGGCAGACATGCATGCATGCACACACACACACACACACACACACACACACACACACACACACACACACACACGCACGTGCATGGGAACATGCAGACACAAACGGACCAGACAAAAGCAAACACACACACACACACACTTACGGATGGGAACAGACACAGACATATGCACATACAAACAGACACAAGTAGGTGCAGACACAGACAGACGTGAAACTTCATCCATACACTCACCACATCACAGTAGACTTTGATGGACCCCACGTTAGTGGCTCCAACAGCACACATGGAGAAGAAGCCGTGCTCCCACTTGCCCGTGTACACTGCACGCTCGTTGAAGTTGAACAGCCCACGGATCCACCGCGCCACACCAGGATTGACGCTCAGCAACTCTCCTGTTCACAGGACAAGCAAAGCACCCTTTGATGATGACCTTTTGTTTGCTGTTTGATACAATGTTAGCAATCCTCAGCCATAATCCTGAGGTTCACCCAGTGGAAGGAGAAAAGGTAGCAGGACCATTTGCATTGTTACCAGGGACTGTCCCGTACCCAGCTCAGCATGGGCTGGACACACGTTGATGCATTGACGTTAATGATCCAGAACCATGTTGGAACCAAGATACTTACTTACAGTGGAAGTGGACAGCAATGACAACAATCGATTCTCACCTGGGAAGTGATTGCAGAAGTTGATGCAGAGACTCACCGCTAGCCAGGTACATGAGACAGAGGAAGTGGACAGTAAGGACAACTGATTCTCACCAGGAAAGTGCCTGCGGTGAACAACATTCCAGTGGGTAGGGGAATGGAAGCGGTGATAGTCGCCAGGGGCCAAGTAGATGATGCAGTGGAAGAGGTCATTGTCGGGGTGTAGTTGCAGCTGCTCCTGGTAGTCACTGTCGGACATGTGGTTGATGTCACTGGCCTGGGCGCCATGCCAGGTCTGGGGGCCAAGGAACCCCCGCAGAGAGTACGTCACACCTTTCACCTGCTCCAAGATTCCATTCTCCACCTTGCCGAAGTACAGGATCTTGCCATCTGCTGGGCTTGTCTGAATTAGACAATTTATTCTTTAACATCCAGTCAACTGTGTGAGTTATACAAGATCGAGAAGATTAGCTTACAACTAAGAAAGGCAAATGCTCGGTTATTGTTACAGTTGGGGGGGGGGGGGGGGGGGGGGGGTGTTAGCTAGTAAAAACTGATTGTGTATCTGACTGATTGTCAAACTCTCTAACCGGTTTCTGTGAGCCAGTGTCATCTATCTGCCTGTGATGTCAAACTTTTTTTCTTTTCTTTTTTGTCATCCCCTGAAGCCCCCATCCCCTCACCCATCTTTCTGCCTCCCACCGAAGATTCTCACTTCCGTTTCCTCCTTTCTGCCCCCTCCTCCTCCCCACACCAAACCCATGCCCACTGAAGCATGACTCACCAGCACGTGGTCATCGTCGATGGGTCTGACGTGAGGTTTGAGCTCACGCCGGAAGAACTCCCCAAGGTTCTTGTAGTGCCTCAGGTCCTCCACCTCTGCCTCATCCAGCCGGCAGCCAAACATCCAAATGTAGAGACTGAGCAAGGGGCGACGGAGGAAGACGGGCAGCTCGATCTGATTGAACCGGCCCCACAACCGGGAGATGGCTTTGAGGGGCATCTTGCGGTAAAGCGTGACCTGCAACACCAGGGGATGGAGGAACATCAAGAGGATGCAGATGTACCTGTGGGTGCACACATGTAAACAACACAGTGCACAGTATTGTAGTATGCTGGATAGTAAGAATGGAGGAACATCAAGAGGATGCAGATGTGTCTGTGGGTGCATACATGTACACCAGACAGTATTACAATATGCTGGTTGCTGGATAATATTATGGATGCTAACTTTGTCCCCACAGTGCAACCTGAATGCCACTAAAGTACTGGGTAAGTAATGGACAGGTAAGTGCGTGTGTGAGTGGAGAGAGAGAGAGAGAGAGAGAGAGAGAGAGAGAGAGAGAGAGAGAGAGAGAGAGAGAGAGAGACAGACAGACAGACAGACAGACAGACAGACAGAGACAGACAGACAGACAGACTAGACAAAGACAGACTGACAGAGAGAGAGAGAGAAAGACAGAGAGAGACAGAGCAATCAGTTCTTTCTTTCCCTGTAGAAATTTTGCGCACCACCCAGTTGTGGATTTCCCCCGTGATTACAGGGCCACAGACGTAGACGAAGTGCATGCATAGTATGCCTCTCAACCCAAAGGCAGCAACGTAGGACATAGCAACAGGTGAATAAAAAAACAAAAAGTGTAGTGCAAGAATGCTGTAGAACAAGTCGGGCACACCAAAAGAGTAAACGTTTAACAGGGATTTGAAGTGGAATGAGGTTTTTTTCTCTGACCAACACAGTGATCACTGCTTGAGACTTGAGTGATAGCACAAGTTACAGAGGCAACCTATGATCAGGTTCATTTTCTCTCTCAGTAATCTAAACTGAAAAGACAGTCATCCCAGAGGCCACAATTCTGTTAACTTTGAACACCAAAATACACGATGAGCCAGCAAACGCATAACACTCAATACGCACAATCGAAACAAGCAAGGAGTAATGCTGGTCTGATAATATCGGAACTCACGATGGGTCTTATTCGTTTCCGCCGAGTTCTCCGCACACAACACACACGGATGAGTCTCTTTTTCCATGGCAGACTGTGCCTTTGAACGAACAACTGCGGTCTCCCTTTATGCCAAGGTCCATTCACAAGCAAAGGCAACAAACTCTCTGGATCTCGCAGTCCGTTCCTGTATGCGTCTGATCTCTCCATGACAACAACATGCATGCATGGTAAGGCCAGTTCACTGATTGCGTGTGGTTTTGAGTGCTCAGTGTGCCCTGTCTGTTAGCAATTAATCCACGTGTTCAAGACATGTTCATCAGTGTACGCCAACATGTAATTACAAGCATATAGCTGAACCCTAACCACACCACTCTTGAATTCAGAGGCCGGTTTCGGCATGTCTCTGGCACAAGATACACAAAAAAGGAAGTAAATCCACCATCTTTTGTTCGCAAGTGTGACCCCAAGAGCACACTAAAATCACAGAATCGGTGTTCATTGCGATATGATCATTAGGCTCAATACCCTGTCGTGTGGACTATGAGTGTGAGTGTGTTTATCGGGTAGGGCAGCCGGAGCGCCGGCCTACACACCACCAGGGGTGAAAGATCGGACCTTTGGGGGTGATAAAAAATGATAATACACGAGCCCGTAAACAGTCCCTGCCACATATATACTCAAGCTCAAAATTTAAGCGACTGTTAATGTTAAAGCAACTGTCTTCAATCTTTACTCAAGCCCACAAATTTTTCACAAATCAAACACACTATTTGCGTGCGTGCATTGGAAGTGATCCGGAAGATGTTGAAAGAAGTGTCGCTGTGTATGTTTAACATAATTAGTAAGATTCCATTGTGCTCTTGGTTCTGTATATATGTATATAACCCTATTGTTTTTGTATTGTGTGCTTCGGGTTCCCGGTAGGTACAAGCGCGCTTCATAAATACACTTTAACAGTACAATACATTACATCAGTCATTACATTACAAAAATGTACACGCTGTGTCAAAATAACCGGTTATGCCAGCTTTATGAGCAAACGAAAACACAAAAATTTCCAGTCACTAAACTGATGGTACAAATGGGCATGATAGCCACAAATGGGCATGACGATTGGTGCAGGCAAATTCAGCATGCTCCTGTTAGTCATTGTCAAATATCAAAATTGCAGCCAGTGTATCGGGCAATATGCCACAAATGTCTGCAGACACTGGCAATGAGATATCAGTGACATAAACACAAGTGGTCGTTCATAAAATCAATGATTTCACATTTCAGTATCAACTTTCTTAAAGCAGCGTCTGATTATATTTAATAAAATGATTAAACACGTTACTCTCCCTGCGCATTTTCCAGTTCCCTAACTTTTTGGTTTGAGTATTATTATCTTGCTCACGGCAGGAATAACATCATCAGATTTTAAACTGCAGTGAAAGAGTGGTAGACGAAAGTTAGGTGTGTGCTCGATAATAAAAGTCTGTGGAGATAATCATCATGCTGATAGTGACAGCATCGGGCAAATGTTTTCTCGTTGACGTGAGGCTAAAATTAGATGTGTCTGTCAAATAACACAGACCTATCACACACGAGAGAGCGAGCGAGCGAGAGAGAGAGAGAGAGAGAGAGAGAGAGAGAGAGAGAGAGAGAGAGAGAGAGAGAGAGAGAGAGAGAGATAACGATGATGTCAGTTCCACTGACTTGAATGATCAGTGTGCTGAAGAAGATTTTTTTTTTCTCGCAGGAAAACTTAATAGATGGACACGGTCGTAGTAATTTAGAAGAAGAAGAAGAAGAAGAAGAAGAAAAGACAAATGGTGTACAGCGACCAAGTCATTCAGAAAACAGGCGGTTTTTCAGACGTCTTTGGAACGCCTCAGAGGAATCTGATTCCCCAACTATTTGTGGTAGGGCATTCCAGAGCTTTGGGGCAGAGTTAGAAAAACAATGTGCTCTTGCAAGTACTGTGACGCCGTAGCTTAGTAGCATTAGTGCGCCAAGGATATTATCTTATGATCAAGTCGTTGTCTCACTGGCAACCGGTGCAGTTCTTTCAAGACTGAAACAATTCTTGCAGCTGTGTTTCGCACTAGTACAAGCTGTTGACTGGGAATCCCACACAAGCAGCTCTTGTAAGTCAGGATAACACCATAGAAACAGCTATCGCATTTGCTGCTTTTGCAGTCGAGAAGGGTTGAAGCTGGCTAAGGGAGTGGAGATACAATAAAAGCAACATCTTACTGTGTTGCTAAAGTGACCTTGCACGGGGATATTTGCATCAACGATCAAGCTAGCACCAGCTCGATGCTATTTTCTGACGATGAATCCAAGCAAACCGGGTGGGTAGTGGTGGGTGGTGGAAAGGCTGACTGACTGAATTTTATTACACAAGGATAGAGGTCAAGCACGAATGCCTGTCGGACAACCTGTCCTTGAAACAATTACATACATGTAAACACTAGCTTGGGAGGGGGGAGAGAGAAGGAGAGGGAGGAGAGAGAGAGAGAGAGAGAGAGAGAGACGAGGGGAGAGAGAGAGACAGGAAGAGAGAGACGAGAGAGAAGGCAGGAGGACAGAGAGACAGACAGACGAGACAGACAGAACAGAGACAGAGACGAAAAGAAACAAAGCGACTGACGACAGACGACAGACAGACAGACAGACACATAGAGATAGAGCGCAGAATCGGTTGAAATCCAAATCACTTCAAACGCACATTTTTGTGACTAAAGCCCTTCCATCTCACTCCGTTCCTCTGCTCTAGAAGCTGCAGCAGCCGTCTGTCCCTGCCCTGCCCCCCTTGTGGGGGTCTTAGTACAAAACACCACGAGGATGGGCTGAGAGGAAACAGACAAAATTTACGGGGTTAGTCAGAGGTTTAATGTTCGTTGCTTCTGCCACAAAGAACCAAAGCGACCAGCAAACAAATCGAAAAACTGTCCAACTTCAAATGCTCTCCATGTGGAACAGTAACATTCCCAGAACGATGAGGGAAAACAAACTTCGTCCTGTGTAGACTTTAACCCATCCATTTGATTCGTCTGTCCGTGCCGGTTACCTAGTAGTCTCAACCAATAGCCTTGCGCTGGTGATTTTCCCTGTTTTGACTAGATTTCCACACTTCGCTTGGCCGGATGACCCACTGCACGCACAACGGCACGACGGCGATGTCAAGGATAGGGACCGTCTACTTCTGCGGTTGTTTAGTAACACTATGCTGCACCAAATCAGGGGCTGGGCAAAGTCTAGCTTTCGTTCCGGAGCTAGATAAGACACAGCCGACACCGGAATTCTTGTCTGAGCCATACCCGTGTGGGAAGACTTTACGTGTAGCTCAGTACACTTGCACTTATTTTCATATTCGACGAACTGCTGGGCTGGCAACACACGTCTATGATTTGGGGGTCTCAAAGCAAAACGAAACGAAATCTCGGAAGGAAATGTATTGAAGAGCAATGGTAATACATACATGTATATTCATACATGTGTGTGTGTGTGTGTGTGTGTGTGTGTGTGTGTGTGTGTGTGTGTGTGTGTGTGTGTGTGTGTGTGTGTGTGTGTGTGTGTGCGCGCGCGCGCGGTGCGCCTGTGGAAGACCTTGGACAAGACCATTAATTTATTGGTTTCCGTCGTCAGACACGCGTTTCAATCTTTGAGCAGTTTATAAGTTATAAACATAAATAATATTACAAAGAGAGAGAGAGAGAGAGAGAGAGAGAGAGAGAGAGAGAGAGAGAGAGAGAGAGAGAGAGAGAGAGAGAGAGAGAGAGACAGACAGACAGACAGACAGACAGACAGACAGACAGACAGACAGACAGAGACAGAGACAGAGAGAGAGACAGACAGACAGAGACAAGAGAGATTTGCGACGCAGTAAATGTTCAAGGCAAGTGATGGTTCCTACTTTTGTTCTTCAAAAAGAAACTATAAAGCACTGCCATTTAATAAATAAAATTCACACTATTGTCTTCATTCCTTTTGTCGCTCTCGTCTAGTTTTCTCTTTATTTTCGTCTGTTTGCTGCAAATTGATGGTGATGATTTCGTGTCAATATGAACATCACATGAGTATACACCATGCTTCAGAATTATAGTTTCTACCTAGCAGCTTGAATATCTAGGACACAGAGCGCTGCATCGCTCAGACAAGACCAAGAGGTCAACAAGTCACTCGACACAGGTATGACTGTCTCGGCATTTTCCCCTGGCTCAGAGTAACTTGAAAAAAAATGTGTCGTCACTTCCCCTAGCGAGAGATCGATAAGCGCTTAACGTTAAATCTTCCTCCCGTGAGCCGGTTTGGCCTAGCGGTAAGGCGTTAGGCTGGTCAGCAGAGGGACCTCGGTTCGAATCCGCTTTGGCTCTCCTTTCTCTTCAAAAGTTGTGGTCTGTGGACACTGTCTTGTGACTTTTTCCCTCACTGTTTTGTGACTTTGTCCCTCACAATTAATGAAACATTAAAATGGCTCTCATCACTGCCCATCTTAATGCAGGAGTCATTCTGGTGGTAACAGTGTAGCGATCGGTATATAATCTCCCTCTCCTCCACCTCCGTACCCTTCTCCCCCAACCCCCCCACTTCTCCCCGTCCCTAATAAGCCTTACGGTTTCTGTGGACGTTAAGCACCATGTTTACTATCTTCCTCTTCGAAACACCCGTACCTCGTGTGTGTCGTCACTTTCTGTGGTGGAAAGAGCAGCGCTTAATCAGACCACAGACTTACACTAACTATTAAATGTTTGTCCGCGCTTCGGACAGATAAAGACTTCTCTTTATCTCCGAGGCTTCAGAGTTATACCTAGAGACCCTACACTAAAGGGTATGCTTCAGTATCTCTGATCTGCCTCTGTGACCTATGCTAATGTCGGTATTTGTCGTCGGTGTCGTCACATCCTGTGCTGGGTTGACCGCAAGGTATATAAGGCACCGAACGGCTGAGATCTGCCTCTCTCTTTGCGAGGTTTTCCCGAGTGCACTTGGCCCAGCCGGTGGAGTACCTGGTTCGCCGTGCCCGTCTACCGAATCTGGTACATGGCCTAACACAGCTTACTGTCCATACTGTCCTTTCAGGTCGTTGTTACCATATAAGTCTCTTTCATTACTAGTATTAATGAAACCGAAAAGTTCCTAAAGTTCTTCGAAAAACCCCCCCCCCCAACAGCCGTTAAAAAAATAATATTTTTTATATTAATTTTATTTATGGAACATGTATTTGGCATGTAGCTTATTTTTTACTATCTTTGGAGAGAGAGAGAGAGAGAGAGAGAGAGAGAGAGAGAGAGAGAGAGAGAGAGAGAGAGAGAGAGAGAGAGAGAGAGAAGAACCAAAACCCACGTAGCAGTAAAAACACGACATCATTTTTATTTGGTCTGTTCAAAAAGTATGCTAATCTGGAGGGGTGGGGTAGGGGTGGGAGGAGTAGTGTGAGCCAAAACATTTAGAGAGAGAGAGAGAGAGAGAGAGAGAGAGAGAGAGAGAGAGAGAGAGAGAGAGAGAGAGAGAGAGAGAGAGAGATTACCACTGACTGGTTGTTTGGTTTTGCCATACAACATTTTAAGCCCCCACCCACCCCCGTCCCCCACCCCAACAATGAGAAGAAATAAGAAAACCCCAAAACTTGAATAAAACCAAATGTAAATGAAATCACAACCAGGTGGACTATTCAGCAACTGGATAACAAAAGAAATAGAAATTTTCCTTAGGACAGGGGGAAAAAAAAAAAAAAAAAAAAAAAAATCAAGGGGGAGCAGGCCGTTGAATACGTTTCAGTCAGAGCACAATACTGACTCAACCACGTAATACCCAAATGGCTCTTCACGAGTGAGTGAAGGAATTTTCCCCTTCTGGTGTGGAGATAAAGCACAGGTTGAACTTTGCTGGTAACGAAAGCAAGGACGCACGGGGTTGCGGATGGGGATGGGGGTGCCGGTTGGGGCGGGGATGGGTGTGGGTGGGGGTGGCGATTTGAATCTGAGTTGCTGCTGGGTAATTTCCATGAAGAATCTTTACATTTATAGCACCGCCTCCGGATCAGGACAAAATCCCGTCTTGGTGCTTTCTCGATCTCGGCCGCTGTTTGAGTAAGATTTGTGATCTCGAGGTGTATGATGATACATAATTACGTATATATGCCCGGAGTCGCAGAGGTAATTCGTATTTGCTCTGAAGCGGTTTAGAAGCTGTCATGTGCGCAAATCCCGGAGAGAAACACACGGGAAGTGACACATGAACAAGAGGATTGCGCTATATAACAAACTTCTCTCAAACTTTATCATAGGTGGAGAGGACACACGGACAGTGCCACGTGAACAAGAGGATTCCGATATATAACCAACCTGTCTGAAACCTTATTACAGGTGGAGCGGACACACGCATGGTGACACGTGAACAAGAGGATTCCGATATATAACCAGCCTCTCTCAAACTTCATTACAGGTGGAGAGAACACACGGACAAAGACACGTGAACTTCTTCTTCTTCTTCCGGTGTTGCTTAATGTCCTCGGATGTCGGTTGACATATTAGGGCCAAGCTAAGACCAATGCGTGAGCATGCTTCAGTATTGCTTTACGTCCACGGAAACCATAAGGCTCGTTAGGATGGAAAGCCCAGGACGGCCACCTCGACTTTCACACAGCTCTTGAACTACGACACGTGAACAAGATATACAAGAAGATTCCGATGTGTTCTCTCCACCTGTAATGAAGTTTGAGAGAGGTTGGTATATAACCAACCTCTCTCAAACTTCATTACAGGCGGAGAGAACACACGGACAGGGTCACGTGAACAAGAAGATTCCGATATATAACCAACCTCTAACTGTTGTTTAAGTGTTGTTTTGTAGCTTGACAAAGGGGATTACCCCGAAAATTTGCAGATTGTATGTTTATGTCGTAATAAATAAGCGTTCTTTTGAACCTTTGATATGTTTGGATCTCTCATACTTTATTACAGGTGGAGAGAACACACGGACAGAGACACGTGAACAAGCGGATTCCGATATATAACCAACCTCTCTAAAACCTTATTACAGGTGGAGAGAACACACGGCCAGACACACGTGAACAAGAAGATTCCGATATATAACCCACCTCTGTCCCTGGTAAAGTAATGCCTTTTAAGTCATCCATTAAATTTATTTTTATTTTTAATGCAGATAGTTCGGGTACAAGAGGACGTAAACCAGGTCACTTTGACTTGTGTTGCATATCACTGTACTGTTAATGTTGTGTCCACGCTGTGCTTATATATCCACCTGGTCCCTTTTCATTCATTCCTCTGTTAACTATTCCTCCATCCCTCTACTCTGTCTGTCTGTCTATCCTTTGTCGTCGTCGTCGTTGTTGTTTTCCCACGTTTTTTTTCTTCTTCTCTCTTTCCCCCCGGTGTGTTTGGTTGTTGTTTCTGACTCTCTTGCCCTCCAATATTATTAGTTAATTTGATACAGTGTTAACGAGGGCAAGTCAAGCCAGGTTTTCCCTACGTCAGCGAAAACACTTTACTCTGGTCAGCTTCCCCCTTGATAGCCTTGAGTCACGAACCGATTAATCCAAGGATATATCAATGATCGTGTCTCTGTTCGCGTTCTCTTATCAAGTGCCAGGGTCTCTACCCACCCGGGGTGTGTGTTGTGTACCCCTCTTCGCTGGACGTTCAGACGCCAAAAAGGGAGCAACATGTGGGACAACGTTGACTCGCTGCATGCGTTCTCTTCGTGTCCACTTTTGCACGGGTTTGACCGTCTGAACCGTCCTTCTGGCGCAGCAGCATTGTTGACCAGAGACACTGTAGTATCTCTGGGCTGACCAGTCGTTGGCCACGTGCTAGCTAGTTTACGTATGTGCCGTCCATCCTTAGGTCATGGTGGACAACTTTGTGGACATGTACTTGGCTAGTGCATAGCTACCTCTGCTCTTCGAGGGTGTCTTTCTGCGCGGAAATCTGCACTCCCACTATGGGCTTTCCCTTCGCCTTCATATAACCGTCATGGTTGACTGGGCGTTAAGCAACAAGTATCTATCTGCTGGCTTTCCGGATGAGTCAATTTTAACCCCCCCTTCCCCAGTTTCCCGCCCCCCTCCCACCCATCGTCTATAAAAGACACACACACACTCACAAACACACACACACACGCGCGCGCGCGCACACACACACACACACACACCACACACACACACACACACACACACACACACACACACACACGCACGCACGCACGCGCCCCAAAAGCAAACATACACAGCGCCTAACTACTAAAATGTGTACTACATTCTTCGTTGTTATTTTGTTATCTCTACTATTAGTAGCACGAACTGATGTTTCGTGTATTACTGAAGAAATAATAATATCAATAATAAAACAAAAACCAGAACAGTCTCAACAGAATGAGGGGGGGGGGGGGGGGGGGGGGGGTAGAAGAGAAGAAGAAAACAACAACTCCTAGTGACGTACACCATACACCAAAACCCTACAACCACACGTTTCCTGCCTTACTTCACTCTGACAACGAAATATCAGTAATTATACAAATGGGTGATCATGTCAGTGGATCGCCTGGCTTGACCTTCCCACCGAACGATCAAAGTTCGCGTGGCTCGGTGAATGTTTATCGGTTAACGGATACCCGAACAGGGTGACCGAGCATCTGTCGGCCCCGACGTGACCGCGGCCGCTCTACCCCTACCCTGGCCACCCTACCGTCAAACCACTCTTAACTATCGCCCAGTCCGAACTCAAAGTTCAGAAACGGTATCAACGTACGATTATAACACAACAGGGGCATCTTCAGGACAACTATGCCACGCCAAACCTAAAACACACAATAATAATAATAAAGGAGATTTGTGCAGCGCGTCATCTAGCATGAGTGATTATAATTCGACAGGAGCATCTAAAATAAAATTTTAATAATAAAGGAGATCTGTACAGCGCGTCATCTAGCATGAGTGATTATAACTCGACAGGGGCATCTTGTGTACCACGCCAAACCTAAAACACATAATAATAAAGGAGATCTGTACAGCGGGTCATCTAGCATGAGTGATCATAACACAACAGGGGCATCTTCCGCACACCTATGCCACACCAAACCTAAAACACACAATAATAATAATAATAATAATAAAGAAGATTTGTATAGCGCATCATTTACCATGAGCACGACGCATTTCACAAAATACATGTAATGTATGTAGAATAGCAAGTAATTTAACAAACAAGCAAAACATAGGGAAACAACACAGCGCGCGTCGAGGCATGCACGTGGACATCGGATGCGTCCGCCATGGCTTAAAACAAATGTTCGGTCTCGATTCGATCCGTTTTAGGTTTAGATGTGCCGGCGGAAGCACCGTGAACGATTACAAGAGAAACGCGGCCTGATATCAATCTGAAACAGAACGAGGCCCAGAGCGCTCGTGCAGAATCAACACACAAGGGAGTTAATTAGCGCTCGAAATACGTAACACAAGCACAACAACAAAGACCTGAGTCGCCTACGGTAACTCTCACCTGGCATGAGTGTAAATACAAGGTACATAAACTCCACCAGAGGTACATCCTCAAAATACAAGGTACATAAATTCCATCAGATGTACGTCTGGTGGAGTTTATGTACCTTGTATTTACATGCATGCCTGGTGAGAGTTACCGTAGAAGGCTGTTCCTCTGGTGGAGTTTATGTACCTTGTATTTACACGCACGCCAGCTGAGAGTTACCGTAGGTGACTCAGGTCTTTGTTGTTATACTTATGTCACGTATTTCGAGCGCTAATTAACTCCCTTGTGTTGATGCGGCCTGATATAATTTGAGTTGTCGGTGTATGTGCCATTTGAGCACCAACGGAAAACTGTCAGTTAGCCGACAGTTTTCGGAGACCTATGGCGTTACCAATTATGGCAATGGTGGGCGGAAGGATGTCGTAAACCGCAGCTTGGTGTTTACTGGTACTTTGGTCCTCCAGGTTGGGGGCTATAAGGCACAGGACTAACTCTCCTGTCCCGTGAAAAGAACAGCTAAAAACCCACTCTGTTCCGGAAACAGCAACGGAGAAATCAGCAACAAAGCCGTTGATAATGATGTGGGGCTTCATGTCCTCACATGTCGGGCTGACCTATTAGAACAAACCCGGTGCCACGGTGACCTTTTAGTCACAATGGAGCGATTGGCCAATACAGGGACAGGACCGCGCGGAGGAACATTGTTGCTGCCCTAAGCGACGATAGGCGTTAAGGCATCACGTACTTAGTGACCGTTAAAAAAAAAAAAAAAAAAAAATCCATCTATCTATGTGTGTGTCTATATATATATATATAAATATAAAACCGCATACTCCGAGCTCAAAATGTGAACACTGCGTGTTAGTGCTAGCGTCCTCAACGGCCCAAACGCGCAAGTACAGTTTACGTTTTTATTCAGAAAAATGCTGTTGGGAAACACACACACACACACACACACACACACACACACACACACACACACACACACACACACACACCACAAAAACCCCGTTATGGTTCGATGGCAAAACTATATTGGTACTACACGTAAATTGACGTTCGTGTTTCATGGGTTCCAAAAGCCCATTTCAGCCAACAATCAAAAGAAATGATTGCCCTCGTGTCTAGCTTGCTCCACATTTTTGAAAAGATACATTGTTTGGCATCTTTTTGGATTTGGTTTTGTTTTACCCACTTTACATCTCTATTTTTGTTTTTACACTGAAAATGTTCTGGTTTCAGGACATATACATTTTTAGCGTTTATTGTGTTATGACAAAATGTGTTTCGCATTGATATAACCAGCATGGTTTGACAGGGCATAAAGCACGTTCCTTCCTTCCTTCTACGTTAGACAGCATGAATTTCATGTTACACTACCGTTGCGTAAGGCGAAGTGAGACTGGCATTAACGGACTTGATTGCCTGAAAAGCAGAACTGCTCAGCTTCTACGAAAACTACATTGTCTCTTGGGCTTAAGAGAAAGAGAGAGGGCGGAAAGAGAGAGAGAGGGGGAGGAGAGAGAGAGAGAGAGAGAGAGGGGGGAGAGAGAGGAGGGAGGGAGGGAAAAAGAGAAGGAGGAGGAGAGAAGAGAGAGAGAGAGGGACGGACGGACGAAGAAGAAGAAGAAGAAGAAGAAGAAGAAGAAGAAGAAGAAGAAGAAGAAGAAGAAGAAGAAGAAGAAGAAGAAGAAGAAGAAGAAGAAGAAGAAGAAGAAGAAGAACAACAACAACAACAACAACAACAACAACAACAACAACAACAACAACAACAACAACAACAACAAAGTAGAAGAAGAAAGAAAGAGTAAGTAAGTTGGTGTTTTACGCCCAGTCAACCGGTGCGGTTATATCAGGGCGAAGGAAAGAAAGAAAGAAAGAAAGAAAGAAATCATTTATCTTGAAAGATCCTATTTAATTCCGAGATTGCCAGTAGATAAAAAGGTCTCTCGTTTTTCAAAGAACACGGTGCCGGTCGATGTGACCTGTGCTCAGGGGGAGTTTACCTGTCGACAGGTGCGATCGGTAAATCGATCTCTCCCGTCACACTATGCCTACGAAAACGAATGTCAGATGCCACGACATTTTCCCATGCGTCAGAGAGTGCACCGGCTATCTTTTAAGCCTGTGGGAAAATTAAGCGTGGAGCGGTTTGCTTCAGACATCGTGTTTTGTAGGTGCTAGCTTTTGCTTTTAAAGTCTGACCACACTACAGTGCGTACAACAGTGGACCAGGCTGTCGCTATGTTCACAAAACGTGGCCAGTATCTGTTCTAACCGTCTACTAATTGTGAACCTATTTTTAAAATCGTATATCTTCTTCCGATGACTGTTAAACCCATAGCACACTGCATGCTAAGCAATTAGAAATGACGAACGTAAACTCCAATTTTTTGCTTCCGAAAATGGCAGCTGGTTCACAGACAACTGAAACTTTCACAGACTACGGTGTACCATTTTTCAATAAGCTCTGTCCCCCCTCCCCCCCACTTCTCCACTCATCTCTCCCTCTCTCGCTTCTGAGTCCCACGCTCTCTATTACAATCAGTAGGCCTATATTCCACAATTTTAGTTTGCAATATACGCTGCTCTTTTTCCTTCTCTCTCTCTCTATCTCTCCCCCCCCCCCCCCCCCCCCTTCTCTCTCTTTCTTAAAATCAAAAACCGACATCCAGAATTCAGCAGTAAGCGCTGCCGCGTGCGCGCACATGGTGTGTGTGTGTGTGTGTGTGTGTGTGTGTGTGTGTGTGTGTGGTGTGTGCGTGCGTGCGTGCGTGCGTGCGTGCGTGCGGTATGGTGGTGGTGGCGTGTGTGTGTGTGTGTGTGCGCGCGCGTGCGTGTGTGTGTGTCTCAGTAACTGAACACATTAACTTGATGCTGTATCATTTTGTTAGGTAGTGGGCAGACGCTACCACTGATGGGGCAGCTGCCCACTGCTACTACCAACGAGTAACGTTGTCGCACTTTGCTGGCAATACATATATATATATATAATATAACGGTTCAGTCATTATTTATCACACCACGTAACTGTCGCAGGTCTGGCGTAGTCTGTCCCAGACATGAGCCAACCATGACAGGAATAACATGACGGCACAGACCATGGGATCAATAAACCGCACTTTTCCCTATATTCCGCTCTGAATTGGCTGACAACCAGGGGACATCACCTCCGCTATATAATCTCTCAGTCTAGTGCGTGGGATTGTTCATCAATTAACACTCCCCCACCCCCCACGACCCGCCCCTTCTTGCTCCTCCGTAAAAGTGGGTTCACATGACCGCAGATGTCTGCAACATTCCCCCTAATACGTTAATCCGCGGCGCCTACCCTTAGGTCAGAAACGAAGTTACCGTTGAAAAACCACAGCACGTACATTGAAAACAACCACACCACGTAATGGATGAAAGATTCTTCTAGCCATCCTGTACCCTCATTTCAATACATTCTGTTTCGTTTGACAACACAACGGCATGTTGGAAACTTCTGCAACGGCGTCCAAAAAAAATCAAAATCGGTCCCAAAAGTTGCAGACATCTGCAACTTTTTGACGTCACTTGTGAAAATGGGTTAGCGTCAAATAACGGCAGCACATAAAAATATAACAATGGCACAAGATGAAAGATGGGATGGAAAGTTCATTTCTTCATTCCATGGATTTATTTATCGTTCAGTTGGGGGGGGGGGGGGGGGGGGGGAAAAATTTCAAATTTGGCACTTTTATTAGTTGTTTTTCGAATGACGACGTGACAAGTATGGCAGTGAAAGGGTTAATTTGTTGATGCGGTTTATTACTGGTAGTAGAAGCCTCAGCAATAATATCGTAAACATACCTTGGCCTATATTGCTAAAATCAAAATTGAATTGTCAGTTAAATCAGCACACCGAGTCTACTAAAGCTTGGAAGTTTACTGCAAAAATTAAACGTTGCAAAGACTGCTCACACAGAGCATCCATCGGCTAATATTCTACCTGTACATTCGTGTAATTAATACCTTTTAACTGACCAGCCTAGTTATATAACCGCCCATTGCTACCCACCAACACATGTGCCTGCTCATGTCGCTTGGCTTATAAAATAGAAAAGAAAGCTTTTTAGTTATTATTCTTTCCAACCAACAGCATACGAAACCACACAGCTATTAGACTACCTACCTACAAACCTACCCCTATGACTGGCCACGGCACACCTGCTCAGGCATCAACCCGTTCAATAACCTTTGTGTCCAGTGTAATATTCTTTGGATGCGGCTACATGTACGCACGGTCTCCTGTCCCACAAAGTTGCCCGTTCGCCAACTACAACTGTGCTCGACATACATGCCCATTCAGGTGATCGTCTCCTTGCCCACAGACTTACCCGTCAGTTAACCGGTCAGAAATGGAGAACCAGCCAACCACACACATGTAGATTTAGGTAACAGTCGCAAAACTACCCGTTTATCTTCACTTGTGTGCAGTTTCAACTATTCCCCACGGCCTACTGTACACGTGTCGGCTCAGTTATGGCTCTTCCTACCCACAAATATTCTAGTTGATTAATCTATAGCGCTATCTTCCCAGCTATCCACATGCTTGTCCACTGAGGGGGTGGTCTTCCTATGCATGAGCTTCCTATGTATGGGTTCCTATATATGAGCTTCCTATGTATGAACTTACCCTTTTCATCAAAACGAACAGGTAGTTTGATGAACGGGCGCATCTATGGGCTTGTGGACAAATAGTTAAGTCGGCAAAGGGGTCTTTGGGGTAAGCCGGAAGAAAAGCATCCAGCTGAACAGGCAGATTTATTTTCAGGTAGGTACGATTGTGGGTACGTAGACCAGCAGATGAGTTGAGAGGTAAGCGTACGTGTTAAGCCGGAAGGTGAAATCCAAATGAACAGGTAGACTGACGAACCAGGGGGGGGTCTGTGGACATGAATTTACTTGGGGACTGGGCCACTGAGGGTTCGAGAATACATAAATGAACATGGATGAGGTGGGCGTTCTCGACGGCATTTCAACTTTCTTTCTTGATATAATTATCGTCCTGGTTGACTGGGCCTAGAAAAGCAAGTTATTACTACCCCCCACCCGCACCCCCACCCCCTTTCGTTTCCCCAACCTGTAATCCGCAACAGAAGTTTACAGTAACTGATTCACATCGGTGTCTTAAAATAAATGATTCGCATCGGTGTGTTATAAACCACTCGCTGACAACCCCATGAATGTCGGTTCAGTTCAGTGTTGCTTTACGTCCACAGAAACCATCAGGCTTATTTGGGACGGGGAGCCCAGGACGGCCACCTCGACTTTCACACAGTTCCTGAGCTCTGCGAAGTTGGGAGCACAGTTCGTGCACAAAGGTTTACGCGAAGTCCCTTGAACGGCCCTCAGACAGTCGTGACTGTTCATCCTCCTCGGCAGGACATTTTTCTTCTTCTTCTTCTTCTTCTTCTTCTTCTTCTTCTTCAAATGTTGCTTTATTATAGTTTATACGTCCAAGAAAACCTTTTTTGGCCTATTTCCCGGTCCCAAATTGTAAAAATTTTCTCTCTCTCTCTCTCTCTCTCTCTCTCTCTCTCTCTCTCTCTCTCTCTCTCTCTCTCTCTCTCACACAAACACAGTGTGCCCTGTGTGATCAGTCTATCGAAGCCCAAGCACTGAATGACGCTGTTATCTGAGGGCTAACCTATAGCTGCTCCCACGAACCTCACGCACTCACCTACGTCTTTAAAGACGTTCGAATCAACACGGAAGGAAATCATACCTTTCACACAACTCTTGAGCTTTGAGGACATCGTCTCTTCTCTCTCCCCACCCCCCCCCTCCTTCTCCCCTTCCTTTTTTTTCATTGGCTTCTTTTTCCTTTTTTAAATCCCTATGAACTGATCCCGATGTTCCCTTTTCTTTATTTCTTTTAAAATCCACCCCCCCCCCCCCCCACACACACTGTTGTCCGCTTAGAGTAGCTGACCACCTTCTTACCGTGCTGTTGAGGCGTTTTTCTGTAACCCCCCCCACCCCCCTCCCCCTCACACACTGTTGTCCGCTTAGAGCTAGCTGACCACCTTCTTACCGTGCTGTTAGGCGTTTTTCTGTAACCCCCCCCCCCCCCCCCTCCCCCCCCAACTTTGTGTTAAGCTATTGACCACCTTTTCCTCTTTAATTTTTTCTGCCCCCCCCCCCCCCCCTCCCCCTACACACACCGTTGTCCGCTTAGAGCTAGCTGACCACCTTCTTACCGTGCTGTTGAGGCGCTTCCTGCCGTGCTTGAGGCTGTGCTTGCCCTTGCTGCCGATGCGGCGGTTGGCCTGCAGGGCGCGGCGCCCCAGCAGCATCCTGAGGGCGTTGCGGTGCAGCCACTTCAGCTGGCGCCGGGCGGAGGCGGGCAGCCACTTGCGGAGCGCCGCCAGCAGCGGGTAGGGCGACAGCACGCACATCTTGCCCCACAGCTCGCCCGCGCACACCTGCAGCAGCTGCAGCATCCCGCGGCGGGTGGTGCGCATGCCGCCCACGATGACGGCCATGAGCAGGGCGGAGTAGAGCCATGTCGGGTGGCTGCCCAGCCCCAGCTGCTCGCTGCTGATGTAGGAGCTGAGCGTCGTGCCCGTCGTCATGGCGGTGCTCGGTCGCTTCGTCCGGCCAAAGCGTTTCTTCTCGAAGACACGAAGCGGGAAGTCTCGTTTTGTTTTGTTTTGTTTTGTTTGTTGCTGTTGTTGTTGCTGCTGCTGCTGCTGCTGCTGTTGTTGCTGTTGTTGCTGTTGTTGTTGCTTTGTTTAGTTATTGTTGTTGTTGAGTTCAAAGTCGGTTCCGCAAAGTCCACCGCAAGACACCGACCTTATGGAAAGCTGATTGTGAAGCGTTGTTGCCTTCGCCAGGAAAGTTAGCTACAGTCCTGACAGAGGTCTGGCAAAATAATGTCCTTCGCCGCAAAATGTCCTTCACAGCAAAATGTCCTTCACGACGAAAATCAGTGTCGACTGTTTCCTTCGAGAACTGACAGATTGCTTCCTTTGCGAGCGGAGCAGAAAACGCTCTGCTGAAATAAACGGCTCCTGAGTCTACCCGAACGTTAACCAGTGTCAACAAGCGGACTGAGGAAACAGTTCGTTCTCCTTGTTGATGAACGCAAAGTACCGCCAAATGGTTGGCGACTGAAACCCGTGCGATCAAAACAACGGCACACAAGTTCGTTTGCTACCCAAAAGGGCTGTGACAGTTTGTTGCTTTTAAAGTTCGTGTTGCTGTAATGCGGAGGGCAGGCTTGAAAAACTTGTGGGTTCTTTCGGAAGACAGTGCAGTTCCGCTAGACAACACAGAAACAAACCGGATGGTTAGGCAAGACAACCTGGCACGCTTAACATTAACGTGGCTGGAGAAAACATTAGGGACAGGAAAACGTTGCTGCGTCTCTTTAACACTTTGCACTAAGAGCAGTCACTGTGTATAATTAAAGGGTCTGCATGCGTTTATTAATTTTGCTCTAACGTAAGTTTTTCCCACTTTTTCTCTCTCTCTTTTTCACCGTTTTATTTTCACTTAACACTTGCTCAGAACATGAAAAAGGAAAAGGGTAGTGTTGACTAATAAACCTGTGCAAATTGAAGAACAGCCTAAGTTCTAGGAGTTGCCGCGGTTCTGCGTTCAAATCCGTTTGTAAGTCAGTCTGTCTGTCCAAAACCTGTCGAGCAAGTTACAGAAGACTCGCACGTCCGCTACCTAGACGCACAAAATGACATTGGACACTCTCATCGGGCAACTTACACCGGGCTAAGAACGTCAAACTCAAAGTCCGTCAGAAATAAGACACAGACCACAGCCACGACGCTAAGACCTAAAAGAACAAAGTTGAAGGAAAAGAGTCTTTCTTTACATGCTGGAAGAAAAAGGCCTTATTTTTTTTCCCAGGGAAGACTGCGACGGGGTTCCGTGACGGCCACCAAAGTTTTCCACCATGCGCCAAACCCCAGGGCGGCACCGGTTTATATACCCCGGCTGGCAGCACCCACGTGACAGATCGGAACGCCTGCCCCAACCCTTTCAGTCGTGGCCTACATTGCGGCGTCAGCTGGGTCGTCCGCAAGCCTTCACCTACCGGTGTTGTTCAATGATAAAGCCCGGGACCTACATACACACAAGTCCATGGAGAAAACACTACGAGCCCTGGCTGGTGAGTGAGTGTGGTTCTCAGTCTTGCACTACGGTGACAGACAGTCACAGTGCTCTCCCTTCATTCTGAGTCACAATGAAGGCTGCACTTTTAAAGACGGGGCGGCGGCCTCACTGTTGACTCCTCAGAAATGGAGAAGTGAATTAAGGACAACAGAAGTCAAGTTGCCGAGCCTTCTGATGGACTCCCAGATTTACTACCTAAAATGCAAATCCTGACTTGATTCCCCCATATCCCCCAACCGCACAATTTGGTTAGAGGGAGAGGGTATCACACACACACACACACACACACACACACACACACACACACACACACACACACACACACACCACACACACTTGCTCGCAAACAAGGGAACTATACGCTTGCTCGTGAAAGAGAGAGAGAGAGAGAGAGAGAGAGAGAGGAGAGAGAGAGAGAGAGAGAGAGAGAGAGAGAGAGAGGAGAGAGAGAGAGAGAGAGACAACAGAAGCAGAGCAGCAGGAGTGGAGAGAAGAGAGAGAGAGAGAAGAGAGAGAGAGAGAGAGAGAGAGAGAGAGAGAGAGAGAGAGAGAGAGAGAGAGAGAGAGAGAGACAAGAGAGAGAAAAGAGAGTGTGTGTGTGTGTGTGTGTGTGTGTGTGAGAGAGAGAGAGAGAGAGAGAGAGAGAGAGAGAGAGAGAGAGAGAGAGAGAGAGAGAGAGAGAGAGAGAGAGAGAGAGAGAGAGACACACACACACACAGACACAGACAGAAAGAGAGAATACGGAATATGGAAATTATATTCAGTAAGGCCATAGCCCCATTTGAAGGGGCGTCTTAAAAAGCCTCTTAATGCAATGCACAAACAGTCTTCAATTTGCTGGCGTTGGAATGTTGCAAATGAACAAAGCCGAAGCGAAACCTTATGTAGAGGAGAATATTATAATGCCTTTCTTGATTATTAGTTCGACTCCTGCATATGTATCTCATTACTCATATCATCTTCATTTCTTCACAATAGCAGGGTTTTTCTTCTGCAGAATGCTTCACACACAAACAAAGCAAGATTTTTCAGGGTGTGTTCCTTTTGTGCAGCTAAGAGCAATGCTAACCAAAATTCACATGGGTTATTGAAATATCTGGGTTCAATAAACTCGTATCTTAGATCACCAAATGCAGGACAGCACTGAACAAAATGGACCTCATTATCCACAGCCGACAGGCACAATGCACATTTCGAGCCATCCACATTATAAACTTTAAATCTTGATCAATGCACTCTAATGTCCGACACCCCAAATCTAAATGTGGTCAA
>JABMCL010002894.1:12500-105000 GCA_018857735.1 Alviniconcha marisindica | reverse complement strand
TGATCAATGCAACCCACCCTGACCTTAACGGCGCCGGCGCGCGCGCTCTTGCGGCAAAATGCACGCGCGCTTGGGTTCCGGCATATCTCGCAGACTCCGGCAGATGCGCTGCGTATTTGTGCGGCGTCAGGAACACCGAAGCACAAACACACTGGCATGGGCGCTTGTAGTCGGCGCTGGAATGCACGCCTTGCTGTAACATTATGTTTTCCTCGCGGCGTCGGAGCGGTTGGGGGGGGGGGGGGGGGGATTTCAAGAAGGACTACCGGGTTGTGGAGTGACAATACAGAATTACGCTTACACTGACAGCGCAGCTTGAGAACAACGTCTGGTAAAAAAAACCTGAGTGTGAGAACTCCTGGATTTAAAAAGAAAAGAAAAAGTAATCATTCATTTACAATAGCTACCGGTGTACCGACCGGCACGGCCCCCCTCGCGCTTTGTTCTCTCGCGCATGCGCGCGCACCCTGACCTGCCCTCCCCCCCCCTCCCCGCCCCCCACACCCCCTCCGCGCCTGCAATCACCCCACGATCACACCATTTCATAAGTCGGGTTGCCAGAGTGCTGCGGAACTCGATCCAGCGAAGGAATTACTGAATTGTCAAGCGCAGGATTATAGCAACCAAAGAGTCGTTAAAGGTGAGGCCCCCTCCCCCCCCCCCCCCCCCCATCCCACCCCGCCTACCCCATCGCCCAAATAGGGCCCCTGGTTTTTGCGCTCCTTCTCACCTTTTCTGTAATAGGCATGTCCTACTGCAAGCGCAGGTAAGAAACCGGCTCACCCGAGAGAGGAGCAGTTTATTTTGTTCTCAAGGGGTGTGAGGCACGGTCAGCTGGCGCCTAGGCTGTTAACAACTCGAGGCCGCCAACACCACAGCGGCTGGTGTTGCTGTTCGTTGTGGCGGAACATCACGCCACCAAAAAAAAAAAAAAAAATGAAAGGCAAAATCGAATAGTCGTAGTTGCATCAGAAGGAAGTACCGGCAGCCGTTCAGCACCTGAGACGGAGTGAACTCGACACGGCCTGGTTGGCGGCGGGGTTAATGACTAGGCCTGGCTGCCGTGAGTCAGCGAAGGAATTCAGTGGAACTGCCGCCATGCGTTGTACATGCATTTAATGCATGACAGAAGAACTTTGAGACTGGTTACCAACCAACGTTCTTGTACACGAACACCCTTAACAAGCCTTATGGTTTTTTTGTGGACGTTAAGCACCATGTTTACCGACTTTACACGGACAGGGTATGAACCGTCACATACCGTGCTACAGGCTTTACACTGAGCGGCATGCAACGTGAACAGACACATACCAATGACAAACACACACACATGTACACACAGATTCAAGAACACACGTTGTTGCGACACGATTTGCCACCCCGACAAATCGTGTCATATCTGCATATGACACCTGCATCGGCGACCCACAATTTGTCACCCCAAGACATCTCGGGGCGACAAATCGTGCTCAAAGATTCACTCAGTATATGATTTGTCTCCCCTAGGTGAACGCCACTGTAACTGTACCTTCTTTCCACGAATGTGAGTGTGAGTGTGAGTGTGTGTGTGTGTGTGTGTGTGTGTGTGTGTGTGTGTGTGTGTGAGAGAGAGAGAGAGAGAGAGAGAGAGAGAGAGAGAGGGGAGAGAGAGAGAGAGAGAGAGAGAAAGACCACACACACACACAGAGACAGAGAGAGACAGAGGGGTTGGTGTGGTGTGGGGGTGTGTGTGTGTGTGTGTGTGTGTGTGGTGTGTGTGTGTGTGTGTGTGTGTGTGTGTGTGTGTGTCAGTGTGTGTGTGTGTGTGTGTGTGAGAGGAGAGAGGAGAGAGAGAGAGAAGAGAGAGAGAGAGAGAGAGAGAGAGAGAAGATGAGAAGAGAGAGAGAGAGAGAGAGGAGAGAGAGAGACAACAACACACAACACACACACACACAACAGAAACAGACAAGACATAGTATGTGATGTGTCTGTGTGTGTGTGTGTGTGTGTGTGTGTGTGTGGATGATGTGAGGAGAGAGTGAGAGAGAGAGAGAGAGAGAGGAGAGAGAGTGAGAGAGAGAGAGGAGAGAGAAGATGAGAGAGAGAGAGATGAGAGTAGAGAGAGGAGAGAGAGAGAGAGAGAGCGAGCGTGTGCGTTGCGTCCGTTGCATGTGTGCGCGCGTACATGTATATATGTGATGTGCGTGCACGTGTGTGCAGCTGCGCGCGCGTGCGTGCGTGTGTCTCTCGCGCGCAAGCGACATGTTTTTGAACAGGCGGCGAACAGACCGAGACAAACACCGAGGCCAATTCGATGTTTTTTCCTGGCCAGTGTCTCGGTGCGTGTGCTTTAGATAATGAGTTTTCTGTCGGTCTGGTCAAGGTTGTGGTTCACCCAGTGCACAGCCTGTTGTTTCGTTATCGTTGTTGTTGTTGTTGACGATGGTGACAGGCTAATAATGATGAGTTTTCTGTCGGTCTGGTCAAGGTTGTGGTTCACCCGTGCACAGCCGTTGTTTCGTATCGTTGTTTGTTGTTGACGATGGTGCAGGCTAATAATGGTGAGTTTTCTTCAGTCTGGTCAAGGTTGTGGTTCACCCAGTGCACAGCCTGTTGTTTCGTATGTTGTTGTTGTGTTGACGATGGTGACAGGCTAATAATGTGAGTTTTCTCTCAGTCTGGTCAAGGTTGTGGTTCACCCAGTGCACAGCCTGTTGTTTCGTTATCGTTGTTGTTGTTGTTGACGATGGTGACAGACTAATAATGGTGAGTTTTCTCTCAGTCTGGTCAAGGTTGTGGTTCACCCAGTGCACAGCCTGTTGTTTCGTTATCGTTGTGTTGTTGACGATGGTGACAGGCTAATAATGGTGAGTTTTCTGTCGGTCGGGTCAAGGTTGTGGTTCACCCAGTGCACAGCCTGTTGTTTCGTTATCGTTGCTTGTTGTTGGTGACGATGGTGACAGGCTAATAATGATGGTTTTCTCTCGGCTGGTCAAGGTGTGGTTCACCCAGTGCACAGCCTGTTGTTTCGTTATCGGTGTTGTGACGATGGTGACAGGCTAATAATGATGAGTTTTCTTCAGTCTGGTCAAGGTTGTGGTTCACCCGTGCACAGCCTGTTGTTTCGTTATCGTTGTTGTTGACGATGGTGACAGGCTAATAATGGTGAGTTTTCTCTCAGTCTGGTCAAGGTTGTGGTTCACCCAGTGCACAGCCTGTTGTTTCGTTATCGTTGTTGTTGTTGACGATGGTGACAGGCTAATAATGGTGAGTTTTCTCTCAGTCTGGTCAAGGTTGTGGTTCACCCAGTGCACAGCCTGTTGTTTCGTTATCGTTGTTGTTGTTGACGATGGTGACAGGCTAATAATGGTGAGTTTTCTCTCAGTCTGGTCAAGGTTGTGGTTCACCCAGTGCACAGCCTGTTGTTTCGTTATCGTTGTTGTGTGTTGACGATGGTGACAGGCTAATAATGGTGAGTTTTCTCTCAGTCTGGTCAAGGTTGTGGTTCACCCAGTGCACAGCCTGTTGTTTCGTTATCGTTGTTGTTGTTGTACGATGGTGACAGGCTAATAATGATGAGTTTTCTCTCAGTCTGGTCAAGGTTGTGGTTCACCCCGTGCACAGCCTGTTGTTTCGTTATCGTTGTTGTTGTTGACGATGGTGACAGGCTAATAATGGTGAGTTTTCTCTCAGTCTGGTCAAGGTTGTGGTTCACCCCGTGCACAGCCTGTTGTTTCGTTATCGTGTGTTGTGTGACGATGGTGACAGGCTAATAATGGTGAGTTTTCTCTCAGTCTGGTCAAGGTTGTGGTTCACCCAGTGCACAGCCTGTTGTTTCGTTATCGTTGTTGTTGTTGGACGATGGTGACAGGCTAATAATGTGAGTTTTCTGTCGGTCTGGTCAAGGTTGTGGTTCACCCAGTGCACAGCCTGTTGTTTCGTTATCGTTGTTGTTGTTGACGATGGTGACAGGCTAATAATGGTGAGTTTTCTGTCGGTCTGGTCAAGGTTGTGGTTCACCCGTGCACAGCCTGTTGTTTCGTTATCGTTGTTGTTGTTGACGATGGTGACAGGCTAATAATGGTGAGTTTTCTCTCAGTCTGTCAAGGTTGTGGTTCACCCCGTGCACAGCCTGTTTTTCGTTATCGTTGTTGTTGTTGACGATGTGACAGGCTAATAATGATGAGTTTTCTCTCAGTCTGGTCAAGGTTGTGGTTCACCCCGTGCACAGCCTGTTGTTTCGTTATCGTTGTTGTTGTTGACGATGGTGACAGGCTAATAATGGTGAGTTTTCTGTCGGTCTGGTCAAGGTTGTGGTTCACCCAGTGCACAGCCTGTTGTTTCGTTATCGTTGTTGTTGCTGTTGACGATGGTGACAGGCTAATAATGTGAGTTTTCTCTCAGTCTGGTCAAGGTTGTGGTTCACCCAGTGCACAGCCTGTTGTTTCGTTATCGTTGTTGTTGCTGTTGACGATGGTGACAGGCTAATAATGTGAGTTTTCTCTCAGTCTGGTCAAGGTTGTGGTTCACCCAGTGCACAGCCTGTTGTTTCGTTATCGTTGTTGTTGTGTGACGATGGTGACAGGCTAATAATGATGAGTTTTCTTCAGTCTGGTCAAGGTTGTGGTTCACCCAGTGCACAGCCTGTTGTTTCGTTATCGTTGTTGTTGTTGTTGACGATGGTGACAGGCTAATAATGGTGAGTTTTCTCTCAGTCTGGTCAAGGTTGTGGTTCACCCAGTGCACAGCCTGTTGTTTCGTCGTTGTTGTTGTTGTTGACGATGGTGAAAGGCTAATAATGATGAGTTTTCTCTCAGTCTGGTCAAGGTTGTGGTTCACCCAGTGCACAGCCTGTTGTTTCGAGACAGAGACAGAGACAGAGACAGAGAGAGACAGAGACAGACAGAGACGGAGACAAAGACAGAGATAGAGACGCACAGAGAGAGTGTCTCCTGCTGTTGGCCAACTTCCAGCAAAGGCAAAAAGCGTCTGTTAGTTAATTAGTTCATAGTTGGTTAGTTCTTTACACACCCACGTTAGTTAGGTCCTGGATTCTAACGTCCCGTCAACAGCGTTGGGTTCGCTCAGGAAGGCCGCACACATGCGGCCCACCTCTGTACCTACTGGCACACGTTCATGCTAACTAATACCAGTACCCAGTTTCTGCTACAGTCATTGTGTGTGTGTGTGGGGGGTGGGGGGGGGGGGGGGGAGGGGATAGGGGATGGAATTTTTTTGGGGGGGGGGGTGGTATAAACTCCAAACGACATCTTTCTTTCCTGGAAAAAGGAGCCGGAAATGAGAGAGGCTTGGAGAGAGAGAGAGAGAGAGAGAGAGATGTGGTGTGTGTGTGTGGTGTGTGTGTGTGTGTGTGTGTGTGTGTGTGTGTGTGTGTGTGGTGGGTGTGTGTGTTGTGTGTGTGTGTGTGTGTGTGTGTGTGTGTGTGTGTGTGTGTGTGTGTGTGTGTGTGTGTGTGTGTGTGTGTGGTGAGTGAGTGAGTGAGGAGTGAGTGAGTGTGGTGTGGGTGTGTGTGTGTGTGTGTGTGGTGTGTGTGTGTGTGTGTGTGTGTGTGTGGTGGGTGGTGTGGTGGGTGTGTGTGGGTGTGTTTGCAGTGGGTTTTTTTTGTGGGGGTTTTGTATAATACTTTATGTAAATTGTTTTGGTAGGACTATAATACTCTACATGTGTATAGAATATCATATTTAGGTTAATACGTATCATGTGAGCGCTCAGGGCGTTGATGAGCGAATGATAAATGTACATTATTATTATTATGGAAACGTGCCTGTTCATGCCTGCACGCGAGCGCGTCAGTTCGTGTCGTGTGCGGGCGTGCGGGTGTGTGTGCAAGCGTGCATGCGTGTTTATGTGCTCCGAGTCATAGTTGGATGATCAGGAGCTGTGTGAAAGTCAGGGTGACCGTCCTGAGCTCCCCGTCCCTGACAGCCCTTACGGTCTCTGTCAGTGACCTAAAGCAACATTGAACTTGGATGCACATGTTCGGCCCTTCGATTTTTTTCTGATTTTTTTTCTTTCTCTCACTTAGTAAAGGTCGGAAAATGTTGTAAAGCGCAGTGAGTTTGCGTACACCAGAGAATAGCGCTATACAAAAGTGATCTGTTATTATTATTATTATTATTATTATCAGCGACACCAACAATTAAGAATGCAGTCCTCCGCAAACTCCTCTTCCTTCTAGCAAAAAGGAGTTAAACGGCTTTGGCCAGAAGCTCTTCAGAACTAATAGGTACTGACGATATCAAATATGATGTCAATTCAAACCAGACGTTCGTTGTTTCGTCTAGCCCTGCGTGTGAGATACGTCACAGACCCCAGTAAGACCCGGATTAGCGTCAGCCGGCTGCACGCCAATAGGTACACGTGTACCGCGTCGATAAAACCATGGACCTATATATATAGGTCCATGGCTAAAACACTCCTTATCCCCAGTGACCTTTGTGAAACCCCAGCAACCGAGGTCAGTCATTTTAATCTCTGTGGCCACCTACAAAGGGAAGTGGGGAAGAGGCGGGGGTGGGGGTGGGGGGGGGGGGGAGGGGGAGTAGGCGGGATTGGAAAAGAGGGGGTGGGGCTGGGGGCGGCAGAGAAGTGACTTGAAGACTGGAGAGGAGGTGGGGGGGGTGGGGGGGGGGCGGTTAGATTAAGCTGACTTGACGACGGGGTCAGGGGAGGGAGTGGGGGTCGGGGGGGTCGGGTGAGATTTAGTTGACTTGAAGACTTGTGCACGTGAAAACATTTGCATACAGACTGGACGTCGCCTTCTCAGCGTGGTGTTCCAACTCACGCCTTGTCTGAATGTCTTGCCTGTCTCTCTGCGATAACATTTTCCTTCTCAGTAAGCTAAACAGCTGCGTGATACACTGCGCAGCACGCACTCACCCAGCTACCCACCCACGCACACACGTGCAGCCATCAGAAGTCTAGCCAACAAACTAAGCACGCATGTGTGGAGATCAGCAGTCACTCACATTACATCAATGATTTTAAGATGATCTAAAATAACTATTATCTCTCATGTACTCGAATGATTAACACTGCCCAGACTGCACCATAACCACCTAACCGGCCATTCCCCGCCTTCTGCGTGTTCAGTTTAGTTCAGGGTGGTATCAATGCATTCAGAACAGCCCATATGCGCTCCATCCCGTCTCTCAGATGCTTCCCCAATGTTGTCTTACATCTGCTCAGTTAAATGGAGAGAAAAACAAAAACAAAACAACAACAACAACAACAACAGCAGCAACAGTTTAATAACAAACAGAACCCAGGAGAAACAACTCATCAGACAAACTATGAAACAAAGCTGAATAAGAAAGAACCCCTTCAACTATACCACAGCAACATTTTGTGTGAAACAGGCTGTTCGTTTTCAGCTGTTCATTTTCTCCACTATCATTGTCCCTTAATTGTTTGTCCATTGCCAATGAAATAGATAATTAAATTGTAATGCCCGGTCAACCATGACTGTTACATCAGGCCAAAACACACTTTGTCAGAAAAAATTGCTAGAATTACCTACATATTTACAACAAGCGCACTGTAAATTATAAACATTGGTAAAAAGTGGGTACCCAATTATCACACCCCAAACGTAAAACCTTTTTCTTTTTCTTTCAAAAAATCTCTTTCAGAAAATCAAAGATGCAACCCAAAGATACATCTCTGAATGACATCCTCAACATCTGAGTGGCACAATGCTGCTTCATTATGTCAATCAAGTCAGAATGAAAAAAAGCAATCAAAGGAATCTGCTCTGAAAATTTTGCAAGCTGTTTTGGATCACCCCATTCAAACAAAACCAATTCAAAAAACAAAACAAAACAAAAAGTGCTGCTCCCTCCCCGCCCCCCTCACTCCCAACCTCACCCCCCAAAGACATTCTTTTAAACCATTTGTGTGTTTCAATCAAATCTTAGCCTGAATATGAGTCAGGAACACTGCAGTAACACACCAGGTCTGTAAGAAACAAGGCCTGTTTAATTTAAACTATACTTGCATTGGCAAGAACCATGGGCTTGCAGTGTAGGTCCATGGATGCAACTGATTATCCTTGGAAGTAAGATGTTAGACTGAACTGTTCGGAACCAAGCTGTGATCATAAAATAATAACTTCCATAATTTATAAAGCACCCTTTCCCACAGCAGCTCATAGCATTTTACAATTATTAACAACATTTACGATGACAAAATTCATAAGCGCCACAAACGCATTGAGTCAAGCAGATATAACCTGATCATCATACACACACACACACACCAGTCAGTATCATGTTTGGAAAAGGCGAGTTTTAAGTGCAGATTTGAAGAAAGTGGTTGATTGAGAGAATCTAATTTCTTCTGGGAGTGTGTTCCAGAGTGTTGGAGCAATGTCAGACAAAGGACGTTTGCCACAGGGCTCAATGTGTTGACAGATGGACTGCACAGTATATGACTGCGGATGACTGAAGTTGCCTAGAGGGCATGTAGACCTGATGACCTGACCCACAGCATGATATATATATATATGTCTAGCCATACATCGATAAGCAGCAGAAAGCAAAACTGTCCTCACAGGAAAAAGTCCAGAAACCTCTACCATGGTCAGTTTCCAAAGTGTCTGCTTCATTTTAAAGGGGCAATAAACAAACTGCCTGTGTTGTTTTAAAAATAGGCCTAGTTTGCTGAAGTATGTTTCTGCATGAAGCGGTAAATCGCATCCACATGAAGGATAGATTGCTGACCTTCACGGCCTGTTTCACAAATAAAACAATCAAGCAACTGCAACATCAGGAAAATGACACTGGCCTGTTTGGTAACAGCGGCATACCAGAAGATTAAAATCTAACAGAACTTTTTAAGAAAAGTGTTTGTTTGCATACATTGCAAGGACCACTCACATTGACAAGTCACAGGACTACCTGGCATACCAAGTTTGGACAGAGTATGCAGGCTTACTTTTTGTTATGCTTTTTTGCTTGTTTTGCTTTAGTTTAAGAGTCAGATAATGCAGAAATTATTTCCCTTGATAAACACGAAAGTCTTAAATGGCAGCATAACCTTCTCTGCTCTATGTATAAAACAATTTAATACAACACTAAAAGCTGAACTTGATGAGCCGATCAGATAACTTACACAAAAATGCTACACTTAGTCTCACAATCACATTACTGATGCAACTATATTATTTTTAATCAGGTCAAACTCAAAGTTACTGAACATGGTACAAACGGTTACAGCTCAATAAGCACTCCCCAGCATTACTCACACACAGTGCTAAAAAAATCCACAATGATTCAAAATGTCCCAGACTCACACACACACACGCACACACACACAACACAACACACACACGCACATACACACACGCATGTACACATGCACATACACAAACAGAGTCAATTTTCAGTAAAACACCCAGCCTGCAGTCATAATCAGTTGTCCCACAGTGTATGGGTTGTCCCACAGTGTATGGCTTATGCACATACTGCAGAAAGCAAACCTGAACTGAACACAGTGTGCGGAAAAAAACACCCTGCTTTGAGGTGATGGTGCAGTACAAACTCATGATTAGGGAGTTCACTTTCCAAATGTGTCGTGCACACTGGAAATTCCCCAATCTCTTGGAACGGCCAGATGACCTCCCCTGTCAGTGCAACCGGCCGGCAGAGTGGTCGGTATCTTGCCCCACAGTGAACCTTGGTGAAGTTCAAAGGAACTGGTGGAGATGGTATGGGGTGGGTATGTTTTCAGTTTCCTTATATATTTATATATGTCACCACCTTCACCTGATGGAAAATTACACCAGAGAGAGAGAGAGAGAGAGAGAGAGAGAGAGAGAGAGAGAGAGAGAGAGAGAGAGAGAGAGAGAGAGAGAGACAGACAGCATGGACTCAGGTATGTAAAGAAGCATGGACCTCAAGCTATGGAAAGCAAATAACTGGAAATGAAACGCAAGCAAATTACAGTTTCTCATGAATCGGCAAAGGACACCTGCCATATATATATATATATATATATGCATGTGAAAAAAGCGATCATACACTGTACTACTAGCCTGCATGGTACACCACAAATTTGTTTTTTTCGGCAGTGTCCCTTGGCAAACATTGTGTCAAAATAGAGAAGAATCACACACACATAATAGAGAATCACACAGATACACATGCATATATATATATAATAATAATAATATACATACATACAGTTTGCGCCATGCATCTATGAATGGCAAAGTTAAGTCATGCTCACAGGACTGAAGTACATGTGTGTGTGTGTGTGTGTGTGTGTTTGTGTGTGCGTGCGTGCATGTGTGCATGCATGCGTGTGTGTGTGTGTGTGTGTGTGTGTGTGTGTGTGTCCATGTGTGCATGTACTGGAGCTCTAGTCTGTCTTGCCCAAAACCATTTTGGACTCTGTGTACGGGTTTTTGCTCGCATAAACAAATTATGGGTGAAGAATCGACGACTTTTTTTTATCATTCCATGTTTGCAGTTTTCATTTTATAGATATTTTCTAGTCACACACGCCAATTCCACTCCTTCACAGTTTCAGCTTTAGGCCAAGGGTCTCTCCACAGTGGCACAGCCATAGGCCATCTGACTCTGAGAGGTCTGTGCGCAAGCAATACTGACAAGTTGATATAAGCTTGTTTCCCTCACAGGTTCCCACACTCTGCCCAGACAGCATGGTCAGCCCACTCTTTGTTAGGTCATGGGTGCATGTGTGTTCAGCTGTAACCTGCCATATTCACCTTTGGAGGAATGGCAGGGGTCTTTTACGTGCTACTGTGGTAACACACGGCTGAATCAAATTAATGCTGAAGTGAGTCAGCACAGAAAGTCATCTCTGGCAAAGAAAACTCCCCTGCCAGTCATCGTGGGGCTGGAATAAGCAGCCTTTCCACCACAGGCCCGATGCTCTACAACTGAGTCACACTAGATACTGTGTAGCCCCTCCGCACAAGAAGAAGAAGGAGGAAAAACAAAAACAAGAACTCAAACCTAAAAGCATTTGATCCCGAGTACATGCGCTGCCTTTGTCCCTCAGCCATGCCACCTCCTCGTCTGTACGAGTGTGTGTGTATGACTTTGTGTCACTGTGTGTGTGAGTGTGTGTGTGTGTGTGTGTATGTGTGCACACGCACATGCACGCGCATGTGTGTGCATGCATGTGTGAAAACCAGCAACCATCCAACCAACCAACCCACCCACTCAACCACCTGCAAAATAGTGCTGCAAAATAGTGCTAGACTTACCTGCCAATTCTTGGCTTGCTTCACTTCGTCTGTGGGTGCAGAGTAGATGCGATAGGCTACATACAGCGAGCCCGTCCCACCAACGGCCAGCAGAATATTGCGCACATGATTCCTCTTGGGCAGCACCTGTGCTGTCTGCGTGCTAGAGATATTGCCACCGTCTGATGAATCAACACACAAGGGAGTTAATCAGTGCTCAAAATACATAACACAAGTACAACAACAAAGACCTGAGTCGCCTACAGTAACTCTCACCTGGCATGCGGCTAAATACAAGGCACATAAACTCCACCAGAGGTACATCCTCATTTTCACCATCTGATGAGTTGCAACAAAAGAGATTTAACATTTGAACACTTGTGTTCATTTTATACAATTCCTTGCACCACAACAGCTCATGGAACTGGTAGTACGAGAGGAATGGTTGACAAATTTAAACATCCTGAAATGACACCAGGGGTCAAGGAGGCAGCATTGGTGACTGGCAGTTGCATGCCAGCGCTCCATGTGTTGCATCATCAAAGGCCAGAACCTATATGGGGTACTGAGGACAATACTGTACATTGCAACTTTACTGTTTATGTGTGGAGAAATTTGCCTTCTTGTTCATCAATTACATAAAACATTCAATAAATATTAAATAATTCAATAAAATATGCCGCTCCCAAACCATTCAAATACCAAAACTAGTATAGAACAACTGTGCATATATTATATATATATATATATATATATATATATATATATATATATATATATATATATATATATATATATATATGCACATGCACAAACGCACACACACACACTCACATGCACTCTCTCTCTCTCTCTCACACACACACGCATGCATGCACACACACACACACAGATTTTCTTCTGGTTCACCATTCACTCAAAACATGGATTAAATAAATATGACAATAAAGCAAACATTCCTGCTGTCATTCCCTTCACTTCAGGCTAAACAAGACGAATACATCCACCTTTCCACACACAGCACATAAACTTACTAGATGTATAACGTATCGGCAGAACAGTCACTTGAGTGATCCTGTGTACAGACACACAGCAATGACCGGGGCTGGCCACTCCCGGTTTAGCCAGCACCGGCAGCCACCTGTACACAGACACAGACACAGACATCCAGTTAGCCAAGTGGATAAACACACTTGTGGAAATGGTAGTGCCTGTGTGTACTTAATCATTTGCTTTATGCTACAGGCAAGGGCACTACTGATGATGATGATTATACCACTACTAATACTGCATGTGCGTAGTAAGCACTGCAACCACCACCACCGCTACCAGTACCACTGCTGCTTCCACCACCACTATTTGTATCGCTACTTTTGTGGGCCTGGAGGTGAAATTTTTCCATGAGCAGGGCTCCCTATTTTTGACTGTTTTAGGGAGTGGGCTAAAAGGGTACCATCTTCAAAAATGTTTGAAGGGTATCCATGAATAAAAAAAAAATGCAAACAACAACAACAACACACTCACACACAGATACGGCAATACCAGCACCATCCATCACGCTTTTGGGACAGCCCATCACTTCCCATGACACAATTTAAAAGAATTTATCAGGTCCAGGGGAATTAGATCCAGCACCTATCATTTATCAGCTGTAAAAATTGGGTAAAATTTTATCAGTTCCCCATGATCACAAGTTAGATCCAGCATTTATCAGCTGTCCAGCTGGTGCAAGTTAGATCCAGCATGTATCAGTTGACCAGATGATGCAAATTAGATCTGGTACATGTATCAGTTGACCAGCTGATGCAAGTTAGATCCAGTGTGTATCAGTTGGCCAGCTGGCACATGTTGGATCCATGTATCAGTAGTCTGGCTGGTGCAAGTTAGATCCAGCACATAGCTGTTTGGCTGGCCTAAGTTGGACCCAACATATATTAGCTGTCGGGCACACACAAGCTAGGTACAGCATGTACAAGATGTCCAGCTGGCACACATTAGATCTGGCATGTATCAGATATGTCACTAAAATGATGACTGCATTGCAATTTACAGGTGATAAATCTGACATCCCTGGATTGCCTTGAGAGGTGACAATCACTAGTTTCAGATCACACATGCCATCATAATAACACTTAACAGATTCGATGAGCTTGCTACAAAAAGTGAAAGGTGTAATGGGAAGCCCAGGCTGGAGTGTGTCAATGGATGACATCCACCTTCAAAAAATTCCTGTGGATGTACCGCCCTGGACATGCCAGACTGAAAGGAAACAACTGAGCTGATAGACTGGCTGGCAAGTGGCTTGTATCTTGGAAGATATGAAATGTTGAGGAACTTCAGATACTACTATCTGTGGGCACAAAGCTAAGGACCACACACCAACGATCACCTGGAGCTGTGGAGGAGAGAAGTGTGGACAGCGGAAATGCTTGATGATTTTACTTGAAAGAATGATAGACGGCCATCATCACTGACATCAGTTAGACTAATAATACATTAATAGTAATATTGGAACAGTTTCAAAGGCAACACTGCCACTGGGGAAACTGCTGAGAGTGAGAGATGGGGTGGAGATTATAGATATATATATATATATATATGGGCTTTTCTGATCACATAGAAATAAAGAAACTGTATTCAACTGAACTAAACTGAACAGATCTATGACAAGAGCTGATTAATTCTTCTCTGATGATCAAAGAATTTGGTAAATTTATTTAGAATTAGATGCAGAAGTTGGGTGAATTTTAATTATATTTTGTGTAGGTGTTGCAGTGTCATGCTTCATTTTTCAAGACACTGTATTTGGTGTCCACAGGTTCTAAGTGTCTGTGACCCCTGATTATCTGATAGGAGAAAACAAAGAGGATATAATTTTGTGTTCTCCCCATTTCTTCCCGTTGGGTATATAAGCCAGAAGTGATCCTATCATTGACAGTGTAAACGTATCCAAACAAGATCAAACGGTTTTGCGAAAGCTATAGTTCCTTTACAAATTACAGCCTGTGGGTGTGACTGTGTCTGGACACCTTTCCTAAGTCTCATTATCAACGAGAAAAGTAGACCTGTTGCGCATAAAAGATTGGAACAGAAGAAACAGAATGATTGTGGATGTCCTCAGCAGAAACTCAGGTCAATAGGAAGGAAGGCGTACAATACATAAAAGCTTAATATTAGTCATTAAGTAAAATAAAACATATACGATAATATGAAACTTGAATTAGTTGAAAGACAAACGCAAATGACATTGATTTTGTGCTAAAAAGAATTTCTAACAAAACACCACAACCACCCTAACTAAACATTAACATTATTCAGTCTTTTCATGGATGGTTAAAAAAATTAATTCGGATGGGAGTTGAACAAATCGCGGGTCAGAACATCCTGACATCGTCACTAAGTTTGTGTTAAAATCAACGTTAGTTGTTCAGGTACCTCACGCATTTCGAAGCCATGTTGCCAAAAGACTCAGAGTTATCTCTCTTGTTATTCTCAAACTGCTCGGGTTTTTGCCAGTGTGTGTAAATAGTTCTGTTTGCTTGAAGAATCCTTTGAGGTATGGAATATGCTTACAGCTTCTTCTTTTTAAATCATGATAAACATTCAGAACAACTATGCATTATATTTCAAAACACACAACAACAAAAATCAACAGTCGATTCTCAAATGAACTAGTTTAGATTTGTGCGTTTGAACTTCTTCCGGTTGCGGATTGGGTCTGTTTCAAAATCAACGTATTAGAAGACGCATCTGTTTAAAATAGTAAACATGTCGGAAAAGAAAGTAAAGTTTGATGAAGAGTCTTTGGCAGATCAGTTTGAGAATGACGACGATGGGGTTGAAGGCCGCTTGAAGAAGGGAAAACACTCACTGGACAGCGACGAAGATGACGATGATGGCGACAAATACGATGTGATGAAGGAAGACGACATTGAAGGTTTGTAAAGTACGCTGGTCAGTCGGTCAGATTGGTGCTACTGTTTAAAGTTTAACTCAGGGAAAGGGATTGATTGTGTCATTTGAGGGTATTTTGAAAACTGAGTGGAGTTCCAGTTGCTCCAGATCAATCCTGTTTTTACTTTGTGCTCTTAGACAAGTTAGAGTTGTAGTAAAAAAGTTTACAGGTATATTACTATTAGTACTGTGTTCCATAGCCAGTGGAAATGCAATTACTCATGTTAAACTTCAAATGCCAACAACCAAGGACCTGGTTTCAATTTCAGTGACTATATATATATATGTATATATATATATATATATATATATATATATATGAAGAGTGAGAAACATATTTAAATTTTAATACCATAACAATTAACATGACAAACAGACAATAGAAAATTACTGAGGTATTTGCAATAAAATCTCAGGATATGTGCAGTGGGACTTCATATTTTGCCTTAGTCTTACTCTTAGAAGTCAGTGACTAGACCTCTTGATCATTAAAAAACATTGTCAGAAGATGTCTTACTAAATTTTACAAGTAACACTAACAGCAACACTGTAAGTGTAACAGTAACGCTATAATTTATTAGAATTTTTAGATCATTCCATGCTGAGCTCCAAGTCCAAACCCCGCATAATTCTTCTCACTATCACTATCAGTATCACAGGTTTTTTATTTTAACGTCATGGGGAATTGTATTGACTGCTGCACTAAACTGTGCTAAGTTCTGCTAGAAAGTAGAAAGCACAGCCACAGTGATCTTACTCAGTTCAGCTTTTGACCCATTTGAGTATGATTCAAAGTTCAAATGATTGTAATTGGTGTCATTTGACTGCAAGTGTTATCTCTTGATCATTATTAACTTGTACCATCACTTGTTTAGATGATTTTGTTTGTAATCAACCAGTCTTTTGCTATGCTTTTGCTCATGACGACATGAGGAAAATATTACAGCCACTCTTCAGATTTAGCTATAATGGAACATTAATTTAAATTATGACAGTTTTGACACTATAGTTGGTGAAATGCTCGGGTGATTGGCAGCCATGAATCCTTTATAAAAATTATATTCCTTACCCTATCACCACCTGTTCTTTTTAGTTTACTCATTTTAGTTTTACAAATTAGAGGGTGTGGCTTCCCAGTGTAGTGCAGTTTTTTTGTTTTGCTTTCATCTTCTTGATTATTTGCATTCTGTAACTTGTAATGTGGCAAGCCCAATTCTTTGGCAAATTTCCAGTATGATTGTGAGTGCTTCTCTCTCTCTCTCTCTCTCTCTCTGAGAATCGAGAGCTGTCAAGTGTCAAAGGTTCTCTGTCCTGTGTCCAGGTAGGTTGGTCAGAATATAGCTCTGCTTATTTCTCCCTCTCTCTCTCTCTCACTGTCTCTCTCTCTCTCTCTCTCTCACTCACTCACTCACTCACACACACCACACACACACACACACACACACACACACACACACACACACACACACACACTCTCTCTCTCTCTCTCTCTCTCATTGAATCGATTGATACACAAGTACACAAGACTGAACACTGTGGCTCTTGAACTTGAAGCTCCAATGAACTTTACATTATTATAATTACAATTTACATGCGCACACATCAAGTTTACATGTTCATGCTGTTTGATTATCAGCTTCAGTTTTGCCATTGGAAACATGTTTGCTCTTCTTGTGTCTTGACAGGTCAGGAGGAGCCAACAATTGACTTTGATGATGACATCCAAATCACACCATTCAACATGCGAGATGAAATGGAGGAGGGACATTTTGATAAAGATGGCACCTTTATTTTTGATAAAAGCAAGGTTTGTTGAGTGATAATTAAAATGTTTTTAAATTGTCTGTTACAGTTAAATAATGTTAGTACATGTATGCATGTATCCCACCCACTTGGTGTGTGTGTGTGTGTGGCGAAGGAGGGGGGGGGGGGGGGGGGAGGTATCAGTTGGGGTTTGGTTGTCAGGAGGGTGTTTAGATGGAGAAAAGTTAAAACCACATGAAACTCAGGAAAGAGAACTGAAACAACTGAAACAAAGAAGCCCCATGGGCTGAATAGAGGATTAAAAAAAAGATTTTTTTAACTAAACAAAAACAGGCTCAGTTTTTCACTTGATTTCTGGCCTTGTTTGTTAAAAACTGACATTTGAAAGTGATGAAAACCTGACCGTGAGTGCCACCATTTTGTACCCAACAGTGTGTATCAGTGACGTGAACAAGACTGGAATATGTGGCAAAAGTATCAACTGTCATCTACATCATGAGCCACCCTTTTTCTGCTCTGCATTTGTAAAGAGCGAATGAACATGTCTGCCTTGCCCTTGACAAGCTCAAATTTAAAGCAGAAAGGCCACTTTTTTTTATATATATTTATTTAAAAAATATCAAATAGAATTTTTGGATATTGACACCATTGTAATGATTCAAAATGAAGCTTGCAGTTGGAAATCTGCGCACATTTTCTGTTTTCAAGCCAGCTTGCATCTTCACTTCTGTTTCCCTTTAAACTGCTCATCTGCTGTACATGTCATGCTAATGGGATTGCCTATAAACTGCTATACATGTCATGCTAATGGTGGCAAGCAATCTGGACTTGAGAAAGTTGAAAGTCAAATGCTACTGCTTAAGTTAAGATCAACGTTTGTGTGCTGTTCTTTTGGCCATCACACATGTTTTATCACCCTGGAGAAGTTACCCTGGCCATGACAGAATTAGTACAGAGTATTATCCATAAAGTTTGCCAGTTTAACTGTTTGTATGGTCCACGCTTTGTCTTAGTGTAGATAAGTCCTGGGTTTTGATGTCTCTAACATATATACATATCTTCTTTTGGTAGAATGTCAAAGACCACTGGATCGATAACATTGACTGGGTGCGCATCAAAGAATCTGAACGCCAGAAAGCACAGGCCATGATTGATGCTCGGGAAGAAGCAGAAGAAGCAGAAATGCCTCCAGTCGACAAAGGCGCCATATTCAAGGAGATGATGGAAATCCTGGAGCCACAAGAGAATGTTGCCAAGGCTTTGCGGCGCTTGGGCAAAACCAAGGGGAAGCCACTCACGACAGCCCAGCGATGGAAAGCCAAGCGGCAGAAAACGGGTGCTGAGGCTTCAGAGGCAGACTCAGAGAAGACAGCGGCAGACAAAAAGACCATGCTGCGCCTGACGGAGATTGCGGACACGCTGGTTCAGGATGGGATGATGGAGATCTATGAGGCGACGCGGGAAAAGGTCAGCTTTATGCTGAAGCAGCTGGAGGAGAAAGACGGGAAGAAGTTTGCCATCCCAGACAACGTGGATGATGATGATGCATTGGACATGTTTGCCGACAATTTTGACAAAGAGGCGGAAAAGAAATCAAAAAGCACTGATGGTAGCGGCGATGCAGCGGAGGTGGGAGACAAGGATGCCAAGAGCTCTTCAGTCACAGAAGTGTCAGGTATGGTCTTTTGTGTCCCACTCCCAGTGTATTGGTTTGGCAGAAATATGGCTTGCACTGTGTGTGTGTGTGTGTGTGTGTGTGTGTGTGTGTGGTGTGTGTGTGTGTGTGTGTGTGTGTAGTGTGAGAGAGAGAGAGAATGTGTGTGTATCACTGTATGTGTAAGAATGAATAAAGGATTTTTTAATTTTATTTGTGAGGTTAATAGTATAAATAATAGTCAATACAATGGGTTTTTTTTACATCCACCCCTCGGAGATAGAGAATGTGTTTGTGTGTGTGTGTGAATTTGTGTGAGAGCGAGAGAGGGTGTATGTGCATGTGTGTATACAGTGTATGCAAGTTTCTCTTGCAAATGATGTCTTAAGAACCTGACCCAGTTATTGCAATATTTGGAGCGTGGGTCTACCTTGCTGCTCTCTATTGTCCGTGAGCATAGTATGAACGATACATTCCATTGTCAAGATGAGTGGTTCCACAGTGAAAATTAATAAATATAAAATTTAATAGTTGATTCCATTGCTCAAATAGTGCAGTCCACTGGTTCATTATATGAGCACACTTATTCCCAGAAAAGTCATTACTTCTGTTGAATAAGATTTTTAAAGAGCCATATTTTATTGAGAACATATTATATTTATAATACATAGTTGTTGGCAATGATTATGGTTTTATTGTTTTCTCTCTGTATCCAAGAACATGAAAAAGGAGAGGTAGCGCATACCAGTCGGTGCAGGAAACACTTTCACACTTGTGTACTGTTACACTTACAGAGTCAGCCAGTGTTGCAGAGTTAGCCTTTTCTGAGTTATGAATAGGCATCTTTGTGTTCAAGCAAAAGCACTTTGAGTCTGATGAAAAAGAAACAAAAGTTACAGTGTCAGTGATAACTTGACGAGAATGTGATCGACGTTAGCATCTGTTACTAACTTACTGTTGGCGATACAGTATTCACATGTTACCTGTACTTCAGTCTTACTGCTTCGCCAGTGACAACATGAGCAGTACATGCTGTCAGACAGTTGCTCGTTAGTTGCTCTTTGGTGAACGTGAGGGAGTGAGTGAGAGAGCCTGACTGACTAGTTGAGTTTGTGGGTGAGTGAGAGAGAAGGGGGTGGGATGCTTTGAGGTGGTGTGTGTGTGTTTTATTGTGCTCTAGTGGATGTATTCAGTATTTTATTTCGTGTGTGGCCATTTGGTGGTTAGACTTGTCAACTTTTATGTGTTCAATTAAATTGTTGTTTAACATGCAGTCGAAAAACAAATGTCTGTGTCACATATGGATGAATAAAACTCTTATGTGTTATGAACTTTTCCTGACTTTTGTGTGCAGGGAACACCTCCACCCAAGCAGAAGGGGACACAGAGGAGGAGGTTCGGTGGGAGTACAAAACGGACAACACAGACAGCGCTGAGGTCTTTGGTCCCTACTCCTCATCACAGATGTTGACCTGGAAAGATGATGGCACATTCAAAAACGGGGTCTACTGTCGCAGAATAGGCGCTGAGGGACAGTTTTACTCTTCCAACAGAATTGACTTTGACCTGTACATCTAGGTCACTTGCATGTTTTAAAAGGTCATCTCCATTTCTGACCTCTTTCTAGTGTTTGAAATTTAAGTAAGTGAAAAGAGAGAGTGACACACACAGAGAGGACATTTAGAGCCATATATGTATATTTTCATGTTGTGGAACCAGCTTTGACCCACAGCGGTAGCAATGCTGTTTCATGAGAGTTAAATCCTGGAAGAGGGATAATTCTCCCGATAGTTCAAGGAATAAACCGGAACTGGATCAGGATGAGACTGTTCATGCTGAACAGTGATGAACCGTAATTGTGTACATAGATATATAATACATATATATATATGTAAAGTCAAAGCCACACTAATGGTCATGCTGGACCCAGGAGATGGAGACAATATGGAGGGAGTGGGTATAGCTCAGTGGTTAGAGTGCCAGGCTCCTGATCGAAATGTCATGGGTTTGAGGAGCGGGGGGATAATTTTCTTCTCCAGGGTCAGCTCTCAGTGCTGACTTATTTCGCTGTCCATTTCACCCCCATGTTACCACAGCATCATGTAGAAGAGCCCACTCATTCTGCCAAAAGTGCAGGTTACAGCTAAACACATGCATCCCAGTGTGTGGCTTTGCATGAAGAGACTGTTAACTGGTGCATGATTGTATGGTGTACACAGAATGTGCACCGAGATGGCAGCAGCTTAACCTGGCACCAGCCATGCAACAACCAAATAGCGCTGTAACAACTGTCGTTCAGAACCACATGCGGCAAGAGCGCAGTGAGTCTGCTCAGGAGTGGAGAGTAGCGCTACATAAAAATGATCAACAACAGTATCAGTGTTGTTATGACCACTGGGCAGCGTGAGTGAAGAAGAGTTAAGGGAAGGGCTCATGTAGTGACTTGACAAAAATGGAAGACAGACCTGAATCATGACCCAGTAACTAATTATGTCCAATGCATGGTTGGTGACAGATTCAAACCATATCTCATCTTGTTTTGTGTAACTCTTTGGTCTTTTTTGATGAGACACTTCACTGGGGCCACGTTTTCTTCAGTAGCAACAGTCATACAGTGGTCATTGTCTTCAAATGTTCTGCCAAACTGAAATTCCTTGTACCAGTTGTGAGCTGAAGATCTCTGTGCAGACTTGTCCCCAAAGCTGTTTAACAAACTTTGGAAGCTTTGCTGGAAAGATTTCCCCTGTCCCTGACAATAATTGTAATATAATATCAGTTTATGAAAATATCTCAGTGGAGGTGTTGTCGCAATGTCAGGAAAGCCTTCTCTCTTACCAAACCTTTTGTTGTCATCTGGAACACGTTTGGCCAGAAGGAACAAAATGGTTTCTAGTGTTGTGACATTGTACTCCGTGTCGATGTGAATATTTTTGTTGTGACGTCACCAGATTTTGCTCATCCAAAAACTTGACATGTTAAATGACATGCCAACTGAATGATTTACATTCTGCTAATATACTTCAGTTGCCTTATTACAAGAGACCTTATGAAGGCATATGCTTGCCCCATCCATCTCAAGATCCAGAGAGACCTCTCTGTGGACGAAAGCCGTCATATATGTGTTTGCTCCACCTCTTAACAAGATCCTGAACAACCTGTCTGTGGACAAAAGCCATCATAAACGTCTCTTTGCTCCACCTCATATCAAGATCCAGAACAGCCTGTCCATGGATGAAAGCCTTCATAAACGCCCATGTTTGCACCACCTCTCTCAGGATCAGGAACAACCTGTCCGTGGACGAAAGCCCTTATAAACGCCCATGTTTGCACCACCTCTCTCAAGATCTGGAACAACCTGTCCTTGGACGAAAGCCCTCATAAATGCCTATGTTTGCACCACCTCTCTCAGGATCAGGAACAACCTGTCCATGGATGAAAGCCCTCATAAAGGCCTACGTTTGCCTGACCTCTCTCAAGATCTGGAGACACCTGTCTGTGCATGTGACCTGAGGGGTTTGGTTACTGCTGACAGCTTTGTTTTTGTCACTTCTGCTCAAGTTGTTCGTGTTTTGTTGATGTTGAAACAGAACATGTTTTGTGATTTCCATAGATAGGATTCAATTCGGTAGTGTCTGTGACACTTTAATTATTCAGCAAAGAACAGCCCCATTATGATGGGCTAGTGAATACAAGGGCACGACATACACCAGCAAGACATGTCAGATAGTTGTAACTTAGTGTAAGCTCGGCCACTAAGCTGTGTATGTATAGTGCAAACTGAGGTCCATTGCTGACGCAGTTGAACCTCAAATGTGCGCAGCCTTTCGGAAGGTGGGAGGGAGGCAGGCTGAAGTAAGCGACTAGGGAATTGTTTTTTCACACCAGTCAACTGCATCAGGGCAACTGGTGGTGTGGAAATGTGCCAGGGGTGTGGACCTTGACTTTAGAGAGGAATCCACTGGCTTCTTTCCTCCTTTACTCATTCAGTCTCGTGCCTGGGTCTGCAGGGTCACAACAGCTCAAACCATTGCCATCAAACTAAATCCACAAACCAAACTCTTCTCAGGGAGTGGGGGGGGTGGGGGGGGGGGCAGTTCTCACTACTGTGTCAGTACTGTGACACTACTGCGTGATACAGATCTGGGCTGTCAAAGTTAGATCACCAGACGCACTCACATCTTGCCAGTCATCTTTGAAATCACACCTCTTCAATCTGTCCTGCTAACTGTGTGCAGAAGTTTGTTTTGACTGTTTTGGTGCTTGGCTTTGTAATGGGCTATGTGCTCCGATTTGGAGAAAATAGTATATATTACTATTATTGTCATTTCTGCAAGGAATCTGAAACATGGATGACTGCTTGCATTCTAAAACGAGACTCAAACACGTAAATGGTTAAAATGATCCAAACACGTAGAGGTTTTGCATTGCCACATTAAGTTAGCATTCCTTTTAACCGTTATGTGTTCTGCAAGGAATTTGTAATGTATGAAGTTTATTCCCCGCATACTTACGCAGCACATAACAATCAACAGCAGTTTATTGTAGTCTTGATGTTCCTGCTGGAGTTGATGTGTTGTGACACAGCCCAGCTTCCAACTTCATGGTGTGCTACAGAGGGCTTTAGAGTGATCAGAGCTCAGGAGCTGTGTGGAAGTCGAGGTGGCCGTCCTGGGCTCCCCGTTCCTAACAGTACTTACGGTCTCTGTGGACGTAAAGCAAAACTGAACTTGAACTTAGAGAGTTTGACGCCATCAGTCTTTTGCCGGCAGGTGTGGAAGAGAACATTTCTTTTGCCGGCAGGTGTGGAAGTGGAGGCAAGAGAACATTGCTGCATTAAAACAAATTTGAAAAAATTGTCCTGATTTTGCTCATTGGAATGGTTAAGCACTGGCTTGTACTTGCACATGAATGTTTCACTTTGGTTTACATAAATAGCTTTGTTTGCTAATCCTGAAGTTGGTCCTTTTTTTGTTTGTCAAAATGTGAGGACTGTTTCCTTGATTGTTGTCTTTTTAAAATTAACACACAAACTTTTCTTCCTTTTTTTTTCTTTTGGTTTCAAATGAAATTGAGTTCAGTAATTCAGGATCATAATTACCTTCAAAACCAAACAACAAAAATGAAGCAGGTTTATTATTTATTTTTGTTGTGGCTGAAAGTATTGGATACAAAACAGGTATGAAAAATGCGTCAGATGTGGAATGTAAGACAAAAAAGGCATCTGCTAAAAAATGAGGCAGCAGCAGGAGACATAACCATGCTTACACAACACCACACAAAGTTCAAACACACACATATGTATGTATGCAAGCAAAAGAAACAGTAAAGAACACTAAGCACAGCAATACTGTAGTGATCATTTTGCATGCCAGTGTCTCATTCTTCTTTTTTTTTCCTTTTTCTTTTTACAATGAAAAAACAAAAAAAGCAGCAGATCACAGAAAACTGCAAAATTTTGTTACCTACTTTTAACTTGTTTTAGTTTCACCCTCATATTTCCAAATTACAAACGTAATTTTAATTACCTTTATTAGAAAAAATACACATACATGCTGCTTTCTATAGGATAAAAAAATTCTCAGATCTTCAACAGAACAGTTGTAAATTGACAGTTAGGTCACATATCTCTATATCACTGACTTTGTGCCTAATTATTGTTAGCTGTTTGCAAACCAAATACAAGGCTGCAAACCAAAGTTTAGGCAACACAAACAATATGATCAACTGAAGAGCTTGCAGAAGCAGAAAACTGGAGAAATACTGAGAGACTGTAGATGTAGCATGTATACAAAGCTGCTGCAGTTTAGCACCCAGATGAACAGAGATTATATTTTACTTCAGTTCATACAATAGTTTCACAGGCTCAGAATAACAAAATCCTGCTCAATGACCATGGATATGTTTACACAATAACAGCTGCCTAAATGTGTGAGAAACCTATCGTGATGTTTATGCCTATCTTGACATTTATTTAAATATGAACACGCATGCACACTGGCTATATTAATCATTATAAAAATGGCTCAGATACTAACAGGTATATATGGATTTACTTTCACTTTATTTAAATGTGAACATGCATGCACACTGGCTATATTAATCATTATAAAAATGGCTCAGATACTAACAGGTATATATGGATTTACTTTCACTTTTCAAGGACCAGTAGGCTGACCCTACAGAGTCTTTAATGGGTTGAAGTTGGTGGACACTACAAAAGAAAACATACCCCAACCCTCACCCCATCTTCCTGATGTAAGCAAGAGTCTTATCTGATCTTCTTCACCTCTTTAACTTGGTCATCCAGTCTGTTCATCACTTTCCCTCTTTATAATCCATCGGACAAAGGGAATAAATATTTTACCTGTTCTTGAAAGGCATCATGAAGTGTTGGACCCTGTGTTTTTAATTGTATGCAAGTTATTTGAGTGTTAGCTTGCAGGTGAATGTACTTCTGTACTGGTGCAAATCTACTTAGTGCATCTGAGCAGCACGTGTAACAACCATATCCTTGTTCACCATAGTATACAAGAAAGGCACAGGGATTTAACTTGAGCAGAATTTCACCTTGAAGGAGTGCATCTTCGAAGATTCCACCGTATTATTACTCTCAGTGCATGCTTCAGGAACTTGCACAGGAACCTCAACTCCAGGGCGTTCACAAAAGAAGCCTGGACTATTAAGACTAGTACTCCAAAAATGTCCGTGAAGTCAATGTCTACAGCAGAATCTCACAAGCCTTGCCTTCACAACCAATCAGATGTCACAAAACCCCTCAAGGAGTCAACCACTCGCACCAAGTCCAGTCATCAGCACAGTACAGTCTCCAGATGTAAAACGCACACACTGATCCAATCTGAACCAAGCGGCCAATCAGAATCTGCTGAGGCCAGATCTGCGGACCAATGGGCACCCAGCGAGCCATCCCGTCCAGGTACTGGCCGCTGGCCTGCCACAGGAAGAGGACGGTCAGCTGCGTCAGCATGCAGATGATGGACAGCTTCAGCAGCAGAGGTGATCGCCACGGTGACATGGAGTCTAAGATTTCATCCTCGTCGAGTATTGTAAGCTCATGCTCTTCCTGAAACGTGAACACAAAAAGAAAGGGTTTTGATATTCTCACCAGGTGTTGTTAGCTCGTGCTCCACCTGAAATCAATATACACACAAAAACAATAATAGAGTCCCCATGTATCACAAAATGATGACAATGCCAACTGCACACATTAGGCTAGGATACCCAGAAGAGAACTTAGCCAAGTTTCAAAACACAAGGGAGTTTAATAGAGCTTGTAAGACATCACACAAATGCAACAATCAAGACCTGAGTCGCCTACGGTAACTCACCAGGCATGCGTGTAAATACAAGTTACATAAACTCCATCAGAGGGACATCCCCTTTTACCCAAGTTTCACTGATCAAACAACTGGCAGCAGAAATACTAGAATTAGAAACTAGGCACTTTGATAGTTTACATCAAGGAACAGAGTAATCTCTTTGCTGTGCATTTCATTAAATGGATTAACATTTCATCATCATTATTATATACTATAGAACCGACACTTCAGGACAAATAGCACAAACTGTATCTTCAGATATAATGGTAGCTCAAACCCCTGATGTGGAATAATGTTGAGCTGCATTACATCATCACATTTAAAAAAAATGATTCGTCTTTCAAGAGAAGCAATAAAAACAAAATCTGTTCATCCAACTGTGTGTAGTTAAAAACGATCATGGCAGCAGTCCAAAACAGGAAGAAAATAAAAACGGGGTGGGGACCACACATTGATGTGCATACACTGCTTGTCAAAACCATCCAATGAGAACTGAGGTAAACAACAACAGCAAATGATATTTCATGTGCCTACAAGAAGATGTGCACAAAATGGGCAACTTTTTTTTCAAATTACCTCATTCTGAAAAAAATTCTTGGTGACTTTGCTGACGATGAAGATGATGCTGTAGAGACGAAATGCGAGTGACAGCAAGAAGAATGGTGTGATGACAACGTTTAGCAGGAAACCCACAGCTCTGGTACCTGAAGTAACCAAAAACACCACACAGTGATTGTTTAGTGATGCAGGGTCATCTGCACTATGACTGGTCAGGCACATGCTTGGCTTGACTTCAGCCGTGTGCCAGAGAGAGAGAGAATTTGTTGCTTAATGTCCACAGAGGCGAGTAGTCCTATTATGGATGGGGACGAGTGGGAAAGGGGGAAGAAGAGTGAAACCTCAAAACAGGCGCCAACCCGGAAGACCAAGGCTGCTGTGGACCGCTGCCAGAACAACAAAATGTTACGGCAGTGCCCGTCCGGCATTGCGCAGCAACCACCGCACCACGCAATTGCTGTCCCAACTGCTATGCAGAACAGAGTCACAAAGCCCGTAGCTACGCCATTGGGAAACAACTGAAGCAAAAGAAGTCCAACTCTCAAGCCCAGCTCCACCTCCCTGCACTTGATCTCTTCTGAGCTAACTGGCGGGTCCAGCGCCACCTCCCTCCTCTTGGTCTCACCTGGACCCACAAAAGCATCTAACTTCTTTGTGAGAGTCCAGCTCACCTCCCTCTGCTTGATCTCACCTGGACTCCGATCTGTTAATTGTGTGCCAGACACTGCCGATATACATATGTACATCTGTGATGTAGACCAGGCTAGATCATATGTCTGATGTCATTATCACTCCAAACCTACCATCTGCCTGCTGCATGTTTCAAGACTACAGCTCCGTGAGCCACTTTGGCCTAGCAGTAAGGCACTAGGCTAACAAGCAGAAGGACCTCCGTTCGATTCCGCTTCGGCCCTCCTTTCTCTTCAAAAGCTGCAGTCTGTGGATACTGTATTTGTTCCTCCCAATTAATTAAACACTAAAATGGCTTTCATCACTGACCATCTTAAAGCAGGAGTCATTCTACTATTACTGTCATATTACCATCTCACTGTTATGTATGTAAACTGAACAGGACACATGTACTAACCTGTTTGTGCACCAAGTATGAAGACAATCAGATCCACAGCCCTTCTTGGTGCTGAGTCATATCTGGACAAAAAGATGCAGGTGGTTGATTAAACATGGTTCACACAGCTGACAGCAAAATCTTAAACTAAACTAAAGATGAGTGGGAGAATGGGTGCATGAAGTATCTGAGTAGAAAACTACTGAATTCTCTCTCTCTCTCTCTCTCTCTATATATATATATATATATATATAATAGAGAGAGAGAGAATGAATGAATGGATGAATAAACTTTATTTTACGAAGGTAGTGGAGAAGACTCGAGGTCTTTTTACATCCAGCCCTCGCCCATGAGGGTAACTACTATTAACTAAGGATACAGTGAGCTACAGTATGTTGAGTACATGTACATTCATACAAACCATGTTGAAATGGACATCAGTAAACCAAGAAACAAGTCGATAATGATCATTAAAAAAAAAAAATACATATAAAAAGCTTATCTGGGGTAAACACATACACACGCACACACACATAAGATTAAGAACATGTTTGTCATTGAAAACTACATGCACATAGAGCACAGACACACAAAATGTATGGGCTGCCTGAAGCAGCACAACACAGGTTGGAGCAGCACATTGATATATATATATATATCTAGAGAGAGAGTGAGAGAGAGAGAGAGTTCAGCACTGTTTCCTGAATTCTATATTATATGTATGCAGAGTGCTTGCAGTTGTATATACAGTGTTCCTGCCAGGGCCATCATGTCCAAGTTCAATCATGGTGGGTATGCATTACTGGTTCACTGTACAAGTAGGGGCAATGTAACCCACAGTGTATATGAACCCACTATGAGGGTATGGACAATGTGTTACCTGGTCCACAGTGAGGGTATGGACAATGCATTACCTGGTCCACTGTGAGGGTATGGGCAAAGCATTACCTGGTCCACTGTGTGGGTATGGGCAGAGGCTGCCGGATGTGCTGAGTCTCTACTGACATGGCCCCCAACACAGCTACCATGCATACTGTGCAGAAGGCTGCGTCGCTGATCACTCCTGCAATGCAACACACTAGTCTTTCAAATTTCACAGGGCAACTGCTCCACTGTTGCAACTATATTCATAGCTTGGTCAGAAAGGGTTAATCACTTTGCCATAAACATCATAGCTTGGTCTATTTATGCCTTGCCATAAACAGACTCATCGCAGTTTTATTTAGACTTTAGCACTGCTCAGGAGTGAACCATGGTTTAGTTTTGCATGCCATCATCAGTGTGTTACAGTCAGACAACAGTACCGCTGCTTAGCATTGCTTAGAGACGTGCAGCATGGTATGATTTACCTTCACGTGCCATCCAGAACATGTTATGAACTGCCAAAAACAGCAAACCCACAATCAACAGGAAGCTGGAACACAGAAAATCAACACAGCTTTATTTTGAGATCAGCCATGTACTCTTATCAGCATGTTTAAAGATGCACACTGCTGACAAAGTCAATACCTTAGAAGTTATATTAAGAAAGACGACACTGACAATGACATTTTACTTTTCACAAGACCAGTTCCAAAACTTGTAAACATCAGGTGATTTAGAAAACTTAAAAAGTATAAACAAACCTAACGGGAACAGCCATGACAACTGCAAACTTAACTGCTGCACTGACATGAAATTTAACACGCATTACTGCACAACTGTAGTGTTTGTCAAATGCAAGCACCGCATCACTTCCAAAATGCAGAGAACACCACAAAGGCTGCCATAATTAAAAAGCACCCACTCAGAGATGGCCACTAATTCCAGAAAAGCGTTCTTCCACCATGGGGAAACCCACTCACCCGTTCTGCAAGGATGTGTTACTCTTGTAGACCTCCCAGCCTCCTGAAGCAGCCAAGGCATAGCAAGTTGCAGAGAAGATGATGATGACTCCCTGGGGAAAAATGAACAAAGCAAAGATGACGATGACAGATCTAGACAAGTGGTCTATAACACCCAATCAGCTATGGCAGTTCTGAGTTGTATCAGATTCAGAAAGCACAGATGATGATGACTCCCTGGGAAAATGAACAAACAATTAGGGATTTTACTTTTCATTTTACATTTACTGTCTTTCTCACAGCTTACAATCATTGTCTTTTTCACAGCCATGTGTACCCCCTTCCCCCGTCCTGTCTCTGTGTGCATGTGTGTGCATACGTGCAGGTATGGTGTGCAAGCAATATACTATGATAATACATTATGTTTGAGGTTTTATGCAAATTTTTGTAGATCTTGTCAAGCGTGGTGTGCTCACCTTTGTCAGTGATATATATATATATATACAGCACTAGAAAAATGACATTATTTTATTCATAACGTACATATATATAAAAATTAAAATATATACAAAATTCATACCTTTGATACAGCAGCACTTTCATCATCACTGATCTTCTCCGCAAGATACTGCCCACATCTCATGACAATGTTCTGCACCAGCACCACCTCTGCCACCAGCAGCAGTGGCTCTGTCACCCACAACAGCTGTCCATAGACCCACACCAGGGGCCATGGCAACCACACCAGCGGAAACATCGCCAGCAAGGCAAAGAATGTGATCTGAAGGTAGGATAGTGCTGGTATCTGCGATGCATCAAAATGAATACGCAGTAAATCATGCCATGGAACACACTCACAGTTTCTGCTCAAGTAGATCAGAACGTCTACAAAAAGTAGTTTTCTCACTTTGATTTTTCACTTAGTTCCAATGTCAGGGTCACCCAAGCTGTTGCCATGGAAATGCCAGAGAAAAAATTGCCATGGCTGGCAAGACCCTCACACCACCCTCACCCCTGATGAGCACAAGGATTATTTCACAAGTTTAACAGAGAAGCCATAAACTATATGGTATGATAACTGGCCTTTAAAAATCCATGAGTGTGAATGTGTACTGTATGCACATGCACCTAACTGTATGTGGTTGTACAGATTGTGATCACGATCCAATACTGACTGACTTGCAGTAGTTTATGTAGAGTGCTTGCACAAGGTTTGTAATATATAACGTAAGTTACTAAAAATAAAAATAAAGTGTTAAAAATAAAAATATAAAGATTTATTTTTATTTTTATATATATACAGTGCATAGTGCAACAGCATTTTTAAGCCCATGCCATGCTGCATCAACCAATCATTCATATATATATATATAGAACAATCATCTGTGTGACATCTCACATACAAAACTGCTGTGACATGGCCAGACAGATGGCTTAAAAAGGACCATCTCAAAACTGCAATGAAGCACAATGGCACAAAACTGTGTCTATTGAGTACTGTTAAAAAATTCCCTGCATAAACTGCAGTCCCTGCACACACACACACACACACCACACACACACACACACACACACACACACACATACTCACAAAAACCTAAATTACACAAACTTTTAAGTTATGGCAAATTTGATTTCTGGGGATATATTTTATTTTCTAGCATTGTTAAAACAGGTGCCAAATCTCTCCCCCCCCCCCCCCCCTATCTTCTTCTTTTCAAAACAAACAAAAACAGACCCCCAAAAAAACACTACTCAGAAAGTAAGATGCACACAGGTCACAGTTGCAGTTTAAGTTTAACAATAACAGAACATCAAAAAGTGAAAAACCCACAAAAAGCAAATTCCCTGTATGGGCAATACAGACTGCACAGCCTTCACTAATCTCTACTACTATTAGTATTACTCATATTAATTAGTCCTTATAAAAGTTTGTAAAAAAGTTTGTAAATTGTAGCTAGAAATTGTAGGTACTAGAAATACTAAGTACTGCTGACTAACTTTGGCACTGAGAAGCTTATACCATCAATAAACCAGCCCCAGCCTATAGATATAGTATTAGTAACCTTACCCATGATTTTGGCACCAAACTGACAAGCACAGAGTGAAGACACAATATGACTGAGAGTCTCAGCACCACATCCACTCCAAGGAAAGCGCCCACAACGGGCAGCAACACCACGCTGACGTACGGCAGGAACTCTATCACACATTGGCACAGCCCAAGACACATTGCTTAGGTGATGCTTGAGTGAGAAAGCCTTCCACTCGGCCAGACCTTTGACAGAGGCCTAGTCTGCCTGGACATGAGATTCTGAGACTGTGGCAGTCACCTGAAAAAAAATGTCACGAAGTCAATCAGCAAAACACACTTCATAAAGTTCACTGAACAAACACGGATATAATCTATAATATATAGCAGGCCTGTGCTCCAAAACATGAGTATGATTATGAATAAACCATCCACAAAAGACCTGAGTTTAGTTTTATACCTTGGTGCTTGTTGTATGCATATAATACATTGCACACGGTGCTCCGTTGTTTGCATGTAACAGTATAGTTTGAATTCAAGATAAATGCTTTACTTTTAAACTAAATTTAGTAACACACTCTCCGGCAAAGTACTGCAAGTGTTTCATTTCCGAATTTCTTTCAGTGTAGGTCAGCTATTTATTTATCGGTTGACTGTAAACTTTGTTGTTTTATTCTCACCTACCTCGCAATCAAATGAAAGATTTACAAGTTTTACGATACCTGCATTTCTTTTTGTCTGATCGAACTTCTCAGCTAGTTTAGTTTACCCTCTTTCCTCTGCCTAGTAGTCGAATTTTTGAAGTGCTCCTAATCTGACTGCAATTTTGGCAAGCAGTTCTACGTATCCTGTTGGACAAACAACATTCAACAGTGCCTCACTGAAAACATACAGAGCTGTCATGCTTGATTGACGGGGAAATACGCGCGTTTCGCTGTCAGTACGTCTTCCGACGACACTGCCTTTTGTTTAGCGTATCTCTATTCCAAGGGAAACCACTCTCATATCAGAAACAGAAAAATGGCGTCGAAGCTGTCTTTGTCTTCTGGCTCGGGTAAATTCAGTTGTTTTGAACTTAACAAAAACCCAGTCCTGCATTTGAAATTGCATCCCTTTTGGTGTATTTGGCGAGTCTTTTGTGTGAAGAAAAAGACCAGCAAAAGAAATGGTTGCGATCCTTCGTTGGGCTCATTTATTTTTTGTACAGTAGCCCCTTGTGGCCTGTGTGAACTGTTTATAATTAACAATAAAGAAGTCGGATAGCGAAGAAGCCGAAGAAATGTTTCTCTCTGTTAAAAAAAAATCCCCCCCCCCCCCCCCCCCCCCTTTCCCTTGTTTTGCACTGTTGCACAGTTTGGCACTTGCCGTTGTTTTCAGTCATTGGCTTACATAGTGGATCATTAGCGTTCATAAACATGGAATACTCACAACTCAGTAACTAGTTTAGTAGTTAGCGTACTAGTACGTCACTACTAGTACCAAACGGAAACGTACATGTATAGTCCTACTTCAGAGAAAAAGTGGGCTTTTTAGTCATGACTGAATGATGATTGTACTTGTAGAGGTCTGACTCGTCTGAGTCAGATACTCCTGTGTATCAAAAATCGGCCTTCGGAATCTTCCTCCACTAGGAGTAGGACTGGGGTAGGACTAGTCTAGAGGTAGCTAAAATTAATAATAATTTGAAATTGTTGATTTATTCAGCAACTGTTGTGTTACCTTTGTGTTTGAGTGTTACTAGTCATTAGACCTTTCCTTATCAAAAGGTGGACAAGGGATCTTCAATGTGCCCAACAATCTTATTCTTTGTTTGAGATTTTGTGCATGATAACATTAACAAAAAATTCAAATAAAAGATATGCTCACAAAGGTGAGATGGGCACAGATGAGTCTGCATGATACATGTATATAAAACGTATTTTTATATGTTGATGCAGACCAACTGGAAATGATGAATCAGTTCATAATTCCAGCTGCTGCAGGATCTGTGCATGTCACTTGTGTGATTAGTTTTCTTTAAAATTGCTATTTGGGCATTGGAAGAAAATACTTTTGCTGGAAGTATCATGTGTTTTGTTTCTTTCCATTCATTCAGATGCAGAAGAACAGCAGAAGCTTCGATTTCAGGTGGAACTGGAGTTTGTGCAATGTCTTGCCAACCCCAACTACCTCAACTGTGAGTAGAGAACTGTACATTTTATGTAATGTTGTGAACACTACTCTTGTCTCTATGGTCTGTTTGCAATTATACATTTACTTATAGGTGCTAGACAAGGCACAAGATTTTGAAAGACCACACCCTCCTTCCCCCACAGGATTGGGACCAGTAGTGAAGTCTAAATATGACTGGTTCTCAATCACTGGTTTTAATGGTTTAGATAGTCATTTAAATTATGTGGTCAGAATATGGCCTCTGAAAATGAATGCAAGACAATTTGTCATCACTTAACAGTAATGCAACAAAATTCACTAACAAGTAACATTGTAACAAAAGTGATGTTCACTGTATTATAACAATGATCAAAAGATAATTATCAAGTAGGTGGGCTGTGCAGACTGCTGACCAGTCAACAGTGAGTCAAACTCAAAGTCCAGCCTGCCTGCAGCTCTGACTGAGTATCATACTGACACTGTGATAAGGTGATCTGTCTGCAGCTCTGAGTATCATACTGACACTGTGATAGGGTGATCTGTCTGCAGCTCTGACTGAGTATCATACTGACACTGTGATAGGGTGATCTGTCTGCAGCTCTGAGTATCATACTGACACTGTGATAGGGTGATCTGTCTGCAGCTCTGACTGAGTATCATACTGACACTGTGATAGGGTGATCTGTCTGCAGCTCTGACTGAGTATCATACTGACACTGTGATAGGGTGATCTGTCTGCAGCTCTGACTGAGTATCATACTGACACTGTGATAGGGTGATCTGTCTGCAGCTCTGACTGAGTATCATACTGATACTGTGATAAGGTGATCTGTCTGCAGCTCTGAGTATCATACTGACACTGTGATAGGGTGATCTGTCTGCAGCTCTGACTGAGTATCATACTGACACTGTGATAAGGTGATCTGTCTGCAGCTCTGAGTATCATACTGACACTGTGATAGGGTGATCTGTCTGCAGCTCTGAGTATCATACTGACACTGTGATAGGGTGATCTGTCTGCAGCTCTGACTGAGTATCATACTGACACTGTGATAGGGTGATCTGTCTGCAGCTCTGAGTATCATACTGACACTGTGATAGGGTGCTCTGTCTGCAGCTCTGACTGAGTATCATACTGACACTGTGATAGGGTGATCTGTCTGCAGCTCTGAGTATCATACTGACACTGTGATAGGGTGATCTGTCTGCAGCTCTGACTGAGTATCAGACTGATAGGGTGATGTTTTGATTGACTAGTTTTCAACTTTCTTTTATTAATAATAGAAAACAAAAGTTATGCTTCATCTGCAGAATTATCATGACTAAGTCAGCAAGAACTATAGTTCTAATGACTTGAAAACAGTCACGGGGATAAAATTAAAAATTTAAGTTGCAGAATACAGATATTTTTTGTTGTTGTTACTGTTGTCATTGTTGGTCATACTCCATAAAGTGGCAGTGTAATTAATCATTTCTTAATGAGTGTATTTCAGTGACCTCATTTACATTAGCATGGACTGTGGCCATCTTTTGGACAAAGATGAAGATCTGCTTCTGTGTTGCTGTGTTTATAGAATGGAAATGTTTTATGGACTATGGAGTTATGACAATATGAGAGAGATAAAAAAAAAAAAACTAACAATTATTTTTGTGTGAAAAAAACGTGCTCTTGCTCACAAGAAACAAACTGTAAAACTAATTTTACAGTTTGTTTCTTGTGAGCAAGAGCACGTTTTTTTCACACAAAAATAATTGTTATTTTTTTTTTTAAAATCTCTGTAAGCCACCCATAACATATCTAAGACCAAGATTTTAAAAAGTGAGATTGTGTGTGCACACATATTATAATGTGGATTGCAGTGTTTTGGCACATACAGTCTGCTTAAATTGTTGAGGAATTCATCACAGATTGAGTCATGTCAATGTAATAGTCTGATACTGACAGCTCTTCTTTGTTGTTTGTGCGTGTATCCAAAGGTGACTGTGTGGTTGATGAGAAATTAAAATCCAAGAACTGACATTTTTCTTTTCCTAGTTGTAGTTTGAAATCTTCTGCTCTGTATGATTTAAACTGAAAACAAACAGTGAATATTATATAATATCATGTGAGTATTATTTGTTATGCAAGGATTGTATACATGTATTGATTAAATTTCAGTACCCAGGTTCAACAGATGTGTGTTGTAAGTTATGTTAGTTTGAAGACATCCATGTGTTTGATGTACCAGCAACCATTCATTTGTTCTTTTCACTCTGTTTTATTTATTCATCTTTCCAGTCTTGGCCCAAAGAGGTTACTTCAAGGAACAGAACTTCATTAACTACATCAAATACCTGCTTTACTGGAAAGATCCAAAGTATGCCAAATATTTGAAGTAAGTGCTCTTCTGGTCTTCCCAACATAAACTAGACAATATAAGGTAATGATGCTGAACTGAAAGGCTGAACAATTGTATCGTTTTTGAAATACTCATTAACTTTTTTTTTTAAATTGGGGGGACAAAACATAAAAACTTATGTGTTGAACTTAGTATTTCCTATTTTTACTGTAGTGTACAGGCGGCTATTTGTATATATGTATTATAGAATAATATACAGTCACTTTTATTTTGACAGTATGCCCCCACATGCCTTCTACCAGATCTAATCTAGATCTAATATAAAATAAGCTTTATCTAGATCTACATCTAGTTACCTTTATCTAGAGCTATAATAAAATTACCAGTTGTGCATTAGCTTAGTTTGTACACAAATTACTCTTTTTCCAGTTTTACTGATTTGTGGTAGCATGTCTACCCCCACCCCCAGTGTGTGTGTATGCATGTGTGTTGGGAGTGATGAGAAAGATGTTGAATAAATGTTGTGTGTGTGTGTGTATGTAATTGGGAGGGTTCATTGTGCTCTTGGTTGTGCATATATTGTTGACCTTATTGTTTTTGTGCTGTGTGCTTTGGGCTCATGTTAAGTGTAAGCACCTTACAAATACTCTTTTATATTACTTTACCTTATACATTACTTTACTTCTCTACACAACAGGTACCCTCAGTGTCTGCACATGCTGGACCTTCTGCAGTACGAACATTTCCGCAAGGAGCTGGTGAGCGGCCCGTGCGCCAAGTTCATCGACGACCAGCAGCTCCTCCACTGGCAGCACTACCACCGGCGGCGCATGAGGCTGTTCCAGGAACAGCAGGAGAAGATGCAGCCACCTGCACAAAACAGCAAGCCTCCGTCGTAGTCTGTGTGTGCCGATTGTGTGCAAGTAACTTCAGAGTGAGTGACGATTGGAAGGAATGTAGCGTGTGCATTTTTGGATTAGAAGGCAATGACTGAATCACAAAGAAGGAGAAAATGCAGCCGCCCACGCAGAACAGCAAGCCTCCATCATAGTCTGTGTGTGCTGATTGTGTGCAAGTAGCTTCAGAGTGAGTGACGATTGGAAGGACTGTAGCGTGTGCATGTGATTAGAAGCAATGACTGAATCACAAAGAAGGAGAAAATGCAGCCGCCCACGCAGAACAGCAAGCCTCCATCATAGTCTGTGTGTGCCGATTGTGTGCAAGTGGCTTCGGAGTGAGTGACGATTGGAAGGACTGTAGCGTGTGCATGTGATTAGAAGCAGTGACTGAATCACAAAGAAGATGCAGCCACCCACGCAGAACAGCAAGCCTCCATCATAGTCTGTGTGTGCCGATTGTGTGCAAGTGGCTTCGGAGTGAGTGACGATTGGAAGGACTGTAGCGTGTGCATGTGATTAGAAGCAATGACTGAATCACAAAAATGATAGGGGGGATTGTGCAGTGACCGGAGTGAGTGTGCATGTGATGAGAAGCAGTGACTGAATCACAAAGAAGATGCAGCCACCCACACAAAACAGCAAGCCTGCTGCCTCCATCATAGTGTGTGCTGGTTGTGTGCAAGTGACCATGGAGTGACTGAAGATTGATTGTGAAGATTTTGGCTTGTCTATGCACGTTCATGAGACTAAAAGCCATGACTGAAACTGAAGGAAGAAGATGCCGCTGCCCACGCAAAACAACAAGCCTGCATCGTAGTGTGTGCTGGTTACGGAGGTGTGGCTTTGGAGTGATTGATGGTTGGGAGGATCTTAGTGCGTGCATGTGTGTTCATGTGATTAAAAAGCAATGACTGAATCTCTGTGTGTGTGTGTTCAACTTCATGTCGTTAGAATCAGTGCTCAAGTCACTGTGTATGTGTATTCATGTTTATGTTCATGGGGTTAAATTGTCATGTGTGTGTGTGTGTGGTGTGTAAGCACATGCTGTCTATGCTGTGTTCTGTATTTGAACTTGAGGAAAACAGGTGGTCCAGTCGGAGTCACTGTGTGTGCGTGATCATGTTCATGGAGTTAAATCAGTGGTCAAGAGTGTATTTGTGTTTGTACACACATGCTGTCGATGCTGTTTATATATATAATATATATATCATATATTGTATATATATATGAACTTGAGAAAAACAGGTGACAGGTTAAAATCAGCTGAATAGCGCTCTAAAATGTGCTGATCTGGATAATGAGAGGTGTATATAATGTACATATTCAGAAAACAAATTGAAACAGATGCATATAATTTGTTTATTCCCTATTTTTGGCAGACCCAGTGCTCCCTATTCCCTGATTACTTCTGTTTATAAAATTAAAAACAACCAGAGTCCTTTGTCATTATGAAAATGCGTAAATATGCATGCATTGCCGTAGGCTGTTGGGTGGCGGCAAAAAAAAGAAAAGAGTGAATGCCAGCTGATGTTTTCCCTTTGTGTTTGAATAAATTTCACACACAAACGTCTGTGTTGTGATTGTGTACTACGGCTAACATGCTCACAAAAACAGGGTTTCTGGTTTCAAAGACCTTTTCATTGAAATTTTGGTAGCATGAAAGAAATTTCTGGTCTTTTCAGTTTTGTGTTAACAATACTACATTGTACACCTATTCATCCAGTCTTTTTTTAATGGGTTTGTGATCTGAAACAATGAAGCCTACAGTACTTGTGTTAAAAGTGATTCAGGTCTCTGTTGTGGTATCTGTCCCTTGGTACGCATGTGCCGTCTGTTGAGTGCTGTTAATTCTATGTGTTTTTTCTTGGCTATGCAATCAGTGGTCCTCAAAATCTCATGACTTGTGGCCAGCTACACCAATACCAAGTCGTAGTTGAAATTAGGCATAAATTTATTATGTCTGATGGAAACAGGAACTTCTGATTCTGAGGAGAATTGATAAGTGTTAAAACAGAAATGTGGTGGAAGTGTTTAGGTTGCTGGTGAAAAAAAGGATCTGTATTTGGTGATGTCTTCCTATTCACTCTTTGGACTATCTGTTTTGAAATTGAAACTGATGCAGAGTTTTGTTTCTCTTTCAAAAGAAAAATAGCCAATAATTTTATATCCTGGCAACTTTGCCTACTTTGGATATATAGAGTCATTCAGATATTTCCTACAAACTGTTCATTCTGTGGTGAGCCACATTCGCACGTAGACATGCTACTGACATAACATCACACATGGTCAGTATTTTGACATTTATTTCCTCACTAGCATCATTTACATACAGTTCACAAGTGTCTGATCTGTCACTCATCATGTCACATGTACACATCCTTTACAAACAAGTACTCGCATCATATATTTACCACAGACTTCATACAAGCCAGCTCCAGCTGCTCTACACATCAATCTTGATTCTAACAGACTGCCTCAACCATCCAAGCATCTCTCTCACACACATTACTTGTACATATCCCATTCTCTCTCTCTCTCTCTCCCTTGCACACACACATACACATCCTTTAACAAACATGTACTCACATCATACATTTACCACAGATTTCATACAAGCCAGCTCCAGCTTCTCTACACATCAGTCTCAATTCTGACAGACTGCCTCAACCATCCAAGCATCTCTCTCACACACACATTACTTGTACACATCCCATTCTCTCTCTCTCTCTCCCTCCCTTGCACACACATTACTCATACATACACACGCAAACATGCATGTTGCAAAAATGAACATGCATGCATACAGTGTACAAATCTGTTCCACTTTGTCCTTAAATGTACAAAGTATGGATGAAGATGTTACTTCATGGCCACAGAGCAGTGATGATGATGACATGCTTGCTACGGCCTTCAGCTGGAAAATACCAAGAAGAGAGTGTAGGTGAAAAAGGTCTAAGAAGGGGGGTTAGCAAGAAATTGGGGGTGGGGGGTGGGGTGGAAATTGAAGCCATGAACAAAGGACTCTCTTCCTGTTTAGCAGGATGGTAGATGAAGGCTTAAAGCTATGCTGGTTGGGGTTTTGCCTTGGAGACTGCTTTGGTCTAAGCCAGATACCTGGAAACTAGACAGTAATGACCCCCCCCCCCCCCCCACCCCGCTTCTTTTGTTTTGTTTGTATCTTGTGCTGTCACAAGCTCTTCTTTCTTTTTCTCCTGACTGCTGCAGCATGCCTGAACATATAATTATCAAATGTAATAGTGTTTCCAGCCTAATGAATAGACTCGGTAGTACAATGTACTCCCCTGTGTTTCCAGCCTAATGAATAGACTCCATAGTACAAAGTACTTTTCGGTGTTTCCAGCCTAATGAATAGGCTCAATAGTACAATGTACTTTTCAGTGTTTCCAGCCTAATGAATAGACTCAGTAGTACAATGTACTTTTCAGTGTTTACTGTTTCCAGCCTACTGAATAGACTCAGTAGTACAATGTACATTTCAGTGTTTCCAGCCTAATGAATAGACTTGGTAGTACAAGTGTACTTTTCAGTTTCCAGCCTAATGAATAGATTCGGTAGTACAATGTACTTTTCAGTGTTTCCAGCCCTGGTGGCAAACCAGTGAACATTTTTAACAAGGCAAGCAGAGAAAGAGAGTGTTAATACAAGCGTCCGGTGACTGAAGTGCTGACGGTGATTTGCTGAAAGGTTTCCTGAACGATCACCAGCAGATGATGGAAGTTGGGTGACGATGAACTGTGCTTGATGTCTGTGGCTATTTTTAGCAGCTTGGGTGCAGGGCCGTCCATCTTCACTGGATCTGTGGAAAAGTTGAAACGTGCTTAAGCAACAGCCCCAAAATGAATGCATATGCACACACACACACACAGTGATGTATATCTGTCACAACCACAGCTAGCTGAAAACATTCCAGGAAAATCTCAATAAATAATGATTATATGTTAGTGTTAACTGCTTTCTCTTTTGTGCACATGAATACACAGTTTTTACATCAAACCACCTAAACTTACAGATCATTTTCCCAGATAAAGTTACTGTTCGATTAGACATAATCTAAAAACTTGAGTTTCAAGTTAAATAAGGTTTAACTTTAAGTTTTAGGTTTTTCTTTTGTCATCCATCATTTGACCTCCCAGCTGACCACTGTCCTGAAACCCCCACTTTCCAGACATGGACAAAATAAACTCAGTTAACCTAAACCAAATTTTTAAAGGCCCTATGAACCCTGCACACACCGCCCCTCTTTTCCAAATCCCACGCCCAACATGCATAACTGCTTAGGCAAGCACACCTACCCATATACACACAACCCCTGCTCAAACACACACCAAGCTCTCTCTCTCTCTCTCTCACATACACACACACACGCATGCACACATGCTAGGTAATGCAGGAACCCCTGATCAAACACCCCCCAGCTCTCTCTCTCCCTCATACATACGCATGCACACATACACACGCTAGGTCATGCAGGAACCCCTGATCAAACACACACCCAGCTCTTTCACCCCCTCTCTCTCTCTTGCACACATACATGCACACACACACACGCTAGGTCATGCATGAACCCCTATGTACATGCACACGCTGCTTACCAGTGACAGCAGTGTTGCTGTTGATGGCCAGCTGGGAGCGGCAGACTCGAGCGATCTGGACAAGCAGCGCAGTGACGTCTTCGCACAGTGGTGGGAAGGCTCGACACATCAACACCAGTGACGGCACAGTCTGTATGAACATCTGACAGCAAGCACTGCTCTCGTAGGCTGGTGATGGGAAAAAACAAACTCCTGCTCATGAACTCCATACGAACTGATTGTAGCGTGTTTGCGTCAAAACAGGACAGCAGCACGCACTACTCACTATGTCAATGAAAAAAATGCTCCAAAGTAACTGGTATAGTGTATCGGCCTCAAATCAGACAGCAGCATACTCTGCTGACATTATTATTTATTTATATTATGTTTTACTGACGTGGGCTGACAGCTAGAACTATGTATCTTTAGTGAAAATAAAACGGGACATACTGGATTCCAGCGGTCAACCCTCTACATACTGGCGACTGAAAAGATTTCTATGTAGCTGTGAGCTCCCTACAAACTGACAGTGTACATATCAAAATCTGATGGCGTACACCCTTTGGACACTAGTGGGATGGGGGGAAAGTGTGATCTCACTGCAAGTTTCAATACGAATGACAGGCACAGGGAAAAAAACAAATGCAAAACATTCTAAAAACTGGGTGATGTCACAAGTAACTTCCTTTGCACCTAAAACGGCAGTTTGACTTCTGACAGCAATCATGTTTTTATTGCTGCCATGACAGATTTTTGAAGCTGGCATGGCAGTTTACTGCGGATTTCTGTTACATAGTTATCTAAAAAGGCAAAGTCTGAAACAGTCCACCAAAGACTTCCACACATTTTCTAGGAATCTGTGCAGCCAGCGGCAGTGTAAACCTTGAGCAGTCAAAACACGCGCATCAGAGTTGCTAATTTTACCCCCCACCCCCACTGCATATTTATAAGACACTCCCTTAGAACATTTTTAATGAAGAGGAAGAAAATGCAAACATTAAAACCTAAACAAATCCTATATTCTTCCTTTTTCCATGAACACATGTGGTGTTTAAACAGGAGCGGGGATAGCTCAGTGGTTAGAGTGCCAGACTCGTGATCAAAAGGTTGCGGGTTCGAATCCCTGCAGGAGTGGTGGGAGAGAATTTTCTTCTCCTGGGTCAACTTTCTGTGCCAACTTTTATTACGGTATCCGTTCCACCCCCGTGATACCGCAGTAGCACGTAAAAGACCCCGGTCATTCTGCCAAAAGCGCAGGTGGCAGGTTACAACCAAACACACATACTCCTTATGTATGTGGCTTTGCATGAAGTGACATGGTGCATAGTTGTATGGTGTACACAGAACGCACCGAGATGGTAGCAGTTTCATGTGGCACCAGCCATGCCAGCGCTCTAAGTACACTACTTCAGTGGATATTCAAAAATGCACTATAAAAAGCTACTTGACTTGTAGAATCACATGCGAGCGCAGTGAGTCTGCTCAAGAGCAAAGAATAGCGCTATACAAAAGCGATCAACAACAGGAAAGGCAAAGGAGAGGAGAGAAGAAAAACACGACAAGAAAAGGATCAGACATTAACTGGCTGCAGACCTGAGAGCAGGGTGAACATGACGTTGATGGCCAGACGCGCCACATTCATGGTTTTGGGCAGGGGGTACTGACTGCACAGGACGGCCAACAGCTGAATGCCGAAAACCTGCACACACAATTTATATAATAAATGTCATTAAAAGATGTATGAAACATGCACCCGCTTGTTGCTAAGGACTGTATGATGAAACCTTGCTGATTTCTCAAATGAGATGCTGTGGTGGCTGCAACTTCAAATTGCTATAATTACAAGACCAGTGAACCGATTTGGATAATTTTTGCATTATTTTAAAGAGAATTTTGTGCTCTCTATGGTGATATAAACGTCTCAACATGACAAACAGTATTAATGTGACTTATTTTGGAAGGTATTAATGTGACTCATTTCGGAAGGTAGGATGATTTAGTCCGCAGTGAACCCGACTGACCTGTTTCTCTGTCTGCGGCTGCCCCAACAGCTCAGGGATGAAGTCCAGGCAGATGTGCATGGAGGGGACACCTGCCACCATCAAAGGCAGCAGCTCACTGGGGTAGCCCTGGTCAACACACAGCACAGACACAGCTCAACACTCTCCCTCACACTCAGCCTTTGTGTATGTCTGCTACACTTTCCAAGGGCAGCAGCTCACTGGGGTAGCCCTGGTCAACACACAACACAGACCAACACTCTCCCTCACACTCAACCTTTGTGTATGTCTGCTACTTTCCAAGGGCAGCAGCTCATTGGAGTAGCCCTGATCAACACAAAACACAGCTCAACACTCTCCCTCACACTCAACCTTTGTGTGTGTCTGCTACACTTTCCAAGGGCAGCAGCTCGCTGGGGTAGCCCTGATCAACACATAACACAGGCGCATCTCAACACTCTCCCTCACGCTCAACCTTTCTGTGTCTGCTCCACTTTCTGCTGGCAGAAGTTCACTAGAGCAGCTCTGGTAAACACGGACACTGAAGTATTTCAACCCTCTCCCTCATGCTCAACTTCTGAGTGTCTGCTACACTTTCTGCTGGCAGAAGTTCACTGGAGCAGTTCTGGTAAACAAGGTGACAGGATTATTTCAACCCTATCCCTCATGCTCTACCTTTCTGTGCCTGCTACACTTTCCAAGGCCAGAAGTTCACTGAAGTGATATTACCTGGAGTCCTACAAGGAGGGCATACAAGAAGCGTGTTTACCTGGAAGTGTACATGTCTGACAAGGAGGGCGTACACGAAGTGTGGTTACCTGGAAGTGTGCAAGTCTGACAAGGAGGGCGAACAAGAGGTGTGGTTACCTGGCAGTATACAGGTCTGACAAGGAGGGCGTCCACGAAGTGTGGTTACCTGGAAGTGTGCAAGTCTGACAAGGAGGGTGTGCAAGAGATGTGCTTACCTGGAAGTGTATGAGTTTGGCAAGGTGTGGTTCCTGGATGAAGGCCTGGTGTATGAAGGAGAAGACAGCGCAGCGCACTTCACGGACACAGCTCAGCTCCCCTTGATGGCTCACCTGCCACAAACACAAAGTACATCCAACACCAGTAACACACACACAAACCACACGCACACACAAACAACAACACACATACCAACAAACAAACAAAACTATGACTACAGCTAATCCAAACTTCCCTCAAGGATGAAGACAGCAGCTATTTCCCCAGTGAAGCCACAGCCCTGATATAACCCTATGTATCTGACTGGGCTTAAAGCACAAACTAACTCAGTGAAACCATAGCCCTGATATAACCCTATGTGGCTGACTGGGCTCAAAGCATAAACTAGATAACCTAGTGAAACCATAACCCTGATATAACCCTATGTAGTTGACTGGGCTCAAAGAACCAATTAACCAACCCAGGGAAACCGTAGCCCTGATACAACCCTATGTAGTTGACTGGGCTCAAAGCACTAACTAACCAACCCAGGGAAACCATAGCCCTGATACAACCCTATGTAGTTGACTGGGCTCAAAGCACCAATTAAATAACCCAATGAAACCATAGCCCTGATACAACCCTATGTAGTTGACTGGGCTCAAAGCACCAATTAAATAACCCAATGAAACCATAGCCCTGATACAACCCTATGTAGTTGACTGGGCTCAAAGCACCAATTAAATAACCCAATGAAACCATAGCCCTGATACAACCCTATGTAGTTCACTGGGCTCAAAGCACCAATTAAATAACCCAATGAAACCATAGCCCTGATACAACCCTATGTAGTTACTGGGCTCAAAGCACCAATTAAATAACCCAATGAAACCATAGCCCTGATACAACCCTATGTAGTTCACTGGGCTCAAAGCACCAATTAAATAACCCAATGAAACCATAACCCTCTTGTAACCTATGTGGTTGACTGGGCTCAAAGCACCAACTAGATAACCTAGTGCTAGTGAAACCATAGCCCTGTTATAACCCTCTGTAGTTGAGTGGGGTCAAAGCACCAACTAGATAACCTAGTGCTAGTGAAACCATAACCCTCTGTGGTTGACTGGGCCCAAAGCACCAACTAACTAACCTAGTGAAACCATAGCCCTGTTATAACCCTCTGTAGTTGAGTGGGGTCAAAGCACCAACTAGATAACCTAGTGCTAGTGAAACCATAACCCTCTGTGGTTGACTGGGCCCAAAGCACCAACTAACTAACCTAGTGAAACCATAGCCCTGTTATAACCCTCTGTAGCTGACTGGGCCCAAAGCACCAACTAACTAACCTAGTGAAACCATAGCCCTGATATAACCCTCTGTAGCTGACTGGGCTCAAGGCATCAGCTAACTAACCCAGTGAAATCATAACCCTGATATAACCCTCTGTGGTTGACTGGGCCCAAAGCACCAACTAACTAACCCAGAGAAACCAGAAGCCACATACCTTTTCTTCTGGCAGACAGGATAACCGAGTGCTAGTGAAACCATAACCCTGATATAACCGTATGTAGTTGAGTGGGGTCAAAGCACCAACTAACCAACCCAGTGAAACCGGAAGCCACATACCTTTTCTTCTGGCAGTGACAGGCAGACCTCCAGCAGAATCTGAAGACCGGCACTTTCCTGAGCGGCCACAAGCGCGTTCTTCAGCTCCATCCTGTCCTTCTCCACCTGAAGTTGAACAGCAATAATGCATGGGGCATGGGTGGAAGCTAACAAGTCTGAAAACTCTTATTAAAGGGGACCACGAGCAAAAAAGCACCAACAGCCCTTTCCACAGATATGGAATAATAATAACGGATACTTAGAGCGCCTAGCCTAAACAGGCCCTAAGCGCTTACATGTTCTTTAAATGTACATCTTTTCAAAATTCACCACATACAACATGAACACATGCACACAGTCACACCCACACCCACATCAACTGATTGATAGTCTGGTTTGATAAAAATTGACATCTGAAACAGGCGTAAGCACAACTGTGGGCACTGTCACTTTGTGTCTGGCAGTCTGTGTCTTTGGCACCACGAGTAAGGCTGGCACGCGTGGCACAAGCGTCTGTTAGCATTACAGCACGAGCCAAGCTTTCCCTGGTCTTCGTTGGTGAAGAGCAAACCTGTATGGCTGTGCCCTCAGGGGAACGGCCTGAAGCAAGAGAGCACCTGTGTTGCATAAATATTCACAGAGCCACACACAAAGCCTGAAAAAGGAGACAGACTCCCACCCAAACTCCAAGCACTGGTTTACGACATCCTTCCTTCAACCACTGCCGTATTTAGTTACGCCACAGGGTCCAGAAAACTGTCAGCTAACGAGCAGTTTTTGGTTGGCGCTCAAACAAACAACTCAAATAAATAAGGCGTGTCATTTATTGCCACCAACAAAGTTTACACCAGCACAAATAAAACCACCATTGTTTGAATCGAGACGAAACTCTTTTCTTTACCCGGGGTGGATGTGTCTCATGTTTACATGCATGCTTTGGTGCTAGGTTGCTTCTACAGTCATATTAGTACCCGAACCTTTTTGAGGGCACTGACCGTGTCGCTGGACAGCTGTGTGGAGATAAAGAGTGTCCCTTCAGTGGCATAACTAAATCTGGTAGAGTTTGGAGGAAGGTGCTGGAAAGCGATGCTTGGAGTGTGACTCCCACCCTGGCACCCCCTCCCCCACTGGGCCTAAAACACCAACTTACTAACCCCCCCCCCCCCCCCCCCCCCTCCCATCAAAACTACATTGATTGCTTTGTACCTTGGCAGCATCTCCAGTGCTGGTGGCAGCAGCGATGACACCGGTGTTGGCAGTCACCTGCTGATGGAGGTACAGTCGGGATGCCTGGATGTAGGCTGACAGCACGCGCAACACTATGGCCAGAATCGGTGGACATCTGAAATCACCACCAACAGCAACATAGTGATCATTTACCATCATCATAATGATGCCAATGGAGGTAGTCAGGACGCAACACCAGGGCCAGAGTCAGAGAGTACCTGAAACCACCCCCAATAGCAACACAGCGCCCTGAGTCAGAGAGTACCTGAAACCACCCCCAATAGCAACACAGCAGTCATTTTCATATAAAATCAAGATGCACAGCAGCTGCAGGGTATCCAGACAGAATGGACATTTGCTTAGGTATGAAATAATAATAAAGAGGATTTCCAGAGCGCCAATCTACCGCACAAGGTGGGAGCCCAGGGCGCTTTACAATAACACTAACAACACACACTCACACACCCGTGCACAAACATGTCAGATGGGGAGATAGGCACGGCTGTGAAAAGGTTTAGAAACAGTCACTGAACAGGTGCATCTTGAGGGTGGCTTTAAAAGTGGAGGAAGAATCAGAGTGGTGGAGTGTTTGCGGCAAATTGTTCCAAACAGGTGGGCCAGTGTAAGAAAACAATCTTTCACCAAATATTTTCGTGTTTACACAAGGGGTGACAAAGGTTTGTGAGTTGGATGTGGATTGTAATTTTCTTGTTGGCGTATATCTGAGATCTGGCAGACACTGAGGGGAGGTGCCAGAGATGAAATTGAAGCAGAGAGTTGAAATTTTGTATTGAATGCGATGTGTTATTGGTAGCCAACGCAGAGTTTCAAGATTAGGATGGATGTGGTCAGATTTCTTAGTTTTATACAAACATTGCTGCTCCACTCTGAACTTCTGAAGAACTTCTGAAGTTTTTCTAGTAAGTACTGAGGGCTACCTAGAAGTAAACAGTCATTGGTGAAAGGTCAGTGTATGAGATTCTCACCTGAGGACTTGCTCAGTCATTACACCTGAGCTGAGCTTCTTACCTAAAGGCTGCTTCACCAAAGCTGAACTTCTGAACTTCTTGCATGAAGACAATAGTCATCACACCTGAGCTTCCTACCTGAAAGCTCATTCCTTGCTCCCACGATTCTTGTCAGAACTGTTTATTGCGCATCAGCTTCTTACCTGAAGACTTATTCAACACATCTGAGCTTCTTACCTGAAGACATTTATCACACCTGAGCTTCCTAAGCTTCTCACCTGAAGACCCATTCATCACACCTGAACTTCTTAAGCTTCTTACCTGAAGACTTATTCATCACACCTGAACTTCTTAAACATCTCACCTGAAGACCCATTCATCACACCTGAACTTCTCAAGCTTCTCACCTGAAGACCCATTCATCACACCTGAACTTCTTAAGCTTCTCACCTGAAGACTCATTCATCACACCTGAACTTCTCAAGCTTCTCACCTGAAGACTCGTTCATCACACCTGAGCACCACCAGCGGGTCCACCACCACGTCCTGTTCAGAGAAGGGCTCGGCCTGCAGCAGTCCAGCGGGCTGCACTTGTAAGGCATTGACCGTGGCCAGCCGCAATCTGCAGCCAGAGACCAGCATCACTGAATAACCATCACCATGAAGATGAAGGGTGACACCCCCCCTCCCCCCCTCCTCTTTTTTCCCCATGACCACCACCACTGAATAACCATCACCATAAAGATGAAGGGTGACACCCCTGCCCCTCTTTTTTCCCCATGACCATCACCAAGGAATAACCATCACCATAAAGATGAAGGGTGACACCCCCCTCCTCCTCTTTTTTCCCCATGACCACGCACCAGTAAAGGGTACAACCATCACCAAGAATAATCAGATGAAGGGTGACACCCCCCCTTTTTCCCTGCCTCACAATCCCACCCCCCCCCTCCTCTTTTTCCCCCATGACCACGACCATTGAATAAACATCACCATAAAGATCAAAGGTGCCCCCTGCTCCTCACCCCCACCCCACCACTTTTCCCGTGACCACCAACAATTCCATTAAATGCTGATTTTAAAGTCAGTACATGAGGAAATTCCTCTTTCCAAGGTCCCAGCGGTTTTGCAGGTATTCAGTGAGAAGCTGAAACAGGTGCTTCCTTTTTTTTGGTACCCCTGTTGTTGTTTTTGAACCCCAGCGACATTTCTTTTCTCCCGCAGAGAGTTAGTTTCACTGCCGTGGAAACTTGTGTTCTCATAAATAATTCCCATCCCGTGCCTGTATATAAATGCAAAGCTCCCTTTCACACAAAAAGAGGCTCTTTATGAAGCGAGTAGGACTCTCTCCTTTTTTTCTTCTCTCCATCAAATATACTCTGTTTAAGGTCTTCCACATCTAAGGTCTTCCACATCTAAGCCTCAACAATTAACTACCAGCTTTTTCTTTTCTTTTCTACACTTCAACCTAAAAAAAAACAGAGAGAAAAAAAGTGAAAAGTTGGTGTGGAACCACAATCACAAATCTGTCAGTTCAATGGCCGCACGACAAACTCTGATGGTGTACCTCCTTGGGGTGAGTGCGTGACACTTGAACCAGACCCGCTGTACAAGGTCAAGGACTTTGCGGGGAACGCCGTCATGCAGCAGGAGAGGCAGGGAGGTGACGAGGGTGTCGGCAAACTTCTGAAGGCCGACGGGTGAGAGTCGCAGCATGGCGCTGAGGTGGGACAGAGCCAGGGACGGGTTCTCCACCACGCTGGAAATTGCTGTGAGGGAAAAAGAGAAATTCAACGTATCCATCTGTCACCTTGTCTGTTCATCTCTCAGAGGCAACAGATGTCTGAAATCTCTGAATGGAAAGACCCGTCATCAGCGCTGCAACGCTTTCTAAATCCCAGTGTCCAGAACCGAAACAGGAAACTTTCCTTCTACCACCAGACCACTGCTGACTGGAATGCCCTTCCTCAGAATGCTGCCACTGCACCCAGCCTGGATGGAGATCCCCATCTGATCTCACCTGCCCCCCCCCCCCCCCCATCCACCCTATTAACCCCTTCACTGCCATGATGCCACTTGAAAACGACCAATAAAAGTGAAAATTTGAAACCCTGATCTGTTTTGTCTTATTTTTCGCACTGTTATGTGAAAGGATTTCACATCGAAACACAGCATTGAAAGTGGATGTTATAGGAGCGGAAAATACACTGTTTGTAGGCGTGTCCGTGCATCTTTCAGCCCGGAAATTTTACAGGCTGGGGCAGTGAAGGGGTTAAACATTCTACCCCAGCTGATTTCATAAATAATTTATCTTCATTTCTGCACTGCACTAGCCCCCCCCCCCCCCCCTCCACCCCAAAAGCTGACACTGTGACAGTAATCTTCACTGTGTTGAAGCTGGCCAGCTCTATGGAAGATGGAGAAGAAGAAGAAGAAGAAGAAGAAGATAGTGGCCAGGTGATAGTGGCCAGGGGAATAAATAAGCTGGCAGGGTTAATTAATTAATTTGTTGTAGATAATTCTTATAATTGCTTTTACTAGGCCAGTAACTTTTAAGAGGGGGTCCTCGGGAAGTGGCAATTTTACTTTATGTGATATGCACAGCTTGATGCCAGTGGGATTTTCTCATATTTTTATCTATGAATGACTTTTTACCAGGATGTTTATTTGCTGTTGTAATTAAATGTTTTATGATTGGAGTGAATGTGTGTACTTGGCACCACAAAACATTCCTCGTGCAATCAGTGTATTGACACTTGGCAATAAAGTTATATTGTATTGTATTGTATGTAAGAAGAAGAAGAAGAAGAAGAAGAAGAAGCAGACTGACCTGTTCTGAAGGCTGCCTGACTGAGGGGAACCCCGGAGGAGGTAGGTGGCGCCAGCACCATGAGCTCGTCTGAGGAGGAGGATGCGGCCAACGACAAACTGTCCTCCAGCCAGTCCTCCACCAGACACAGGTGAGGGTAGTGAGTCACCAGCAGTCTGTAACCACACAGCCATGAGGTCTCTAGGGAGCTATCAAACTGAGACTGTGAAACTTAGAACACGGAACTAGGACACTTAAAATATGAAGCTGTGGAACTTAGAATATGAAACTTAGAATATGGAACTATGAAACTTGTATGGAAAAAAAATGAAACTTAGAATATGAAACTATGAAACTTAGAATATGAAGCTTAGAATGGTGTTTTAACTCATGCACTGAGACTCCACAGGAAAACAAAGGGTACAGAAGAACAACACCATCCACCAATCTGCTGAAGGCACTGTTGAATCAGCAAAGTCCTCCTAAACCACTGTCCACCCATACCATGACAGCCATCTGCTGAAACACTGCTGTGGTCAGCGATGTCCTCCTAAACCACTGTCCACCCATACCATGACAGCCATCTGCTGAAACACTGCTGTGGTCAGCGATGTCCTCCTAAACCACTGTCCACCCATACCATGACAGCCATCTGCTGAAACACTGCTGTGGTCAGCGATGTCCTCCTAAACCACTGTCCACCCATACCATGACAGCCATCTGCTGAAACACTGCTGTGGTCAGCGATGTCCTCCTAAACCACTGTCCACCCATACCATGACAGCCATCTGCTGAAACACTGCTGTGGTCAGCAAAGTCCTCCTAAACCACTGTCCACCCATACCATGACAGCCATCTGCTGAAACACTGCTGTGGTCAGCGATGTCCTCCTAAACCACTGTCCACCCATACCATGACAGCCATCTGCTGAAACACTGCTGTGGTCAGCGATGTCCTCCTAAACCACTGTCCACCCATACCATGACAGCCATCTGCTGAAACACTGCTGTGGTCAGCGATGTCCTCCTAAACCACTGTCCACCCATACCATGACAGCCATCTGCTGAAACACTGCTGTGGTCAGCGATGTCCACCCAAACCACACAGAACAGTTGTGCATATAAAACAGCTGCAAGATTCACATACAGAACAGCTGCGACTTTTACATACAGAATAGACACAGCTTTTAACATAAAGAACAGATATTATTGTTACATACAGAACAGTTTTACATACAGAACAGACATTATTTTTACATACTCAACAGACATCCCTTTTACATACACAACAGACATTACCTATACACAAAGACATTACTTTCACATATACGACAGCTGTGGTTTCTACACAAACAGCTACTATGACTTTTTCCTGCATGCACTGAAAGTTTACTTCTTTTCCACATGCCTTGCTGAAGGCGCCTCACCTGAGCAGGGCGGGGAAGATGGTGGCGCAGTGTTGCTGTCGTCGCTGTGCTTCCTGCACCAGGTAGTTGATGGGGATCTCCGCCAGCACCGCCTCGCTGTACGACTTGTGGGGCCGCAGGGACAGCACTGGAACCACACCACACACGGGGGGTTAACGTGGAGTTGAGTCATCGGAACTCCATTTCAAGGGTTGACAGCTAGAACTGTGTACCTTATCTTAGTGGAAGTAAGAAGGGAGACGCTGGGTCCAAGCAGTCAACCCTCAAATTACACTTGCGACTGGAGGCAGCAGTGGAACCATACCACACATAGGGGGTTAACATGGTGTCAAATTGTCTAAACTCCATTTTGAGGGTTGTCAGTTCAGTTCAATTTAAGATGGTATCAAGGTGCTTAAAAAAGCCCAAATGCACTCCACCCTGTGTCAGAAGTTGCCTCGGCAACAGTTCCAATGATTGACGATGGCCCTCTCTCGTCCTTTCAAGGAAAATTGTCTAGCGCTTCCTCTTTTCATGCCTGGGTTGACAGCTAGCAGTATGTATCTTTAGTAAAAATAAGAACAGGAGACACTATGTCCTAGACAGCAACCCTCGAACCACACTCGTGACTGGAGACAGCAATGAAACCCATGCCACAGGTGTGAGATTAACATGGCGTCAGTCTGTCTCTGATTATCAAATCACATCATTACTGCTCCAAATGCATCATCTGTTGGCCATACTTCCAGAAGACGGCTCTGTGTTCCAGACAGCACACGGCGTACGATGGAAGGCCAACTGCATTCGGCCCCAGTCCAGAGCTGAGCCAAGCCAAGCTTGCATCTGTCCCTAACAATGTTCCCTGCCCTGCCGAAAGTTTGTCGCTTGCCCCAGAATCTCAAAGCGAATGATTTATCAACCACTCCACAGTCCACACAGCTGGGGACTTTGACACACTCTGCAGAGTGTTCTGGTACAGGAGCATGTTGTACAGCATCAACAAACTGGTTAAGTGTGTCACAGCTCAAGACTCATCTTTTCTCTGTCTCTTACTTCTAATACTTCCAACTGTGTCCAGCCTGCCTCAAGTAAATCTATGTGTGTGTGTGTGTGTGTGTTTATGTGTGTGTGTGTGTGTTTATGTGTGCGTGTGTGTGTGTGTGTGTGTGTGTGTCTGTAGTGGAAAGGGTGGGCGACGTTTCATGACAAATTCGTGCCTGTTAATAGTGTGTGTTCTGGTATCAACTGTTTTTATCTTGAGTATGAAATGTACAAGCCTAGGGCTCATTTGATAAAGGGCACCCTACGATCCCACTATTAGCATTACTAGTATTAATCATCAACCGTTTTACAGTCCACACACCTGGGGACTTTGACACACTCTGCAGAGTGTCCTGGTACAGCAGCACGTAGTACAGCATCAGCAGCTGTGGCGCCAAGTTCTCCCCCTCCCGGCCCCTGCCCCCTGCCTCTCCTTTGGCGTCCGTCCTGGCGCCGGCGCTTTTGGAGCCGCTGAGGAAGTCAGAGTACACGGCGAGAATGTCTGCCTCCTCAAAGGGCTGATTGGTCTGCTCCACCTTCAGACCCTTGGGGAGGATGGTGCTGACGAAGCACTCGATCAGCTGGGGGAGGAGGGGGTGCAGCGGGAGGGCGCTCTGGCTCAACTGTCGATGGATCCATCCCTGAAGAAAATAATAATAATTTGTTTAAAAAAATTGTTTTCCTTTAATTATAAAAAAGAAGAAGTATAATAATATTATTATTTTTATTTCCCCCCCCCCTCTTTAATTATAAAAAAACCCACCCGAGATCTTAGCAGTTCTGTGCTGAGATCTCTTTACCTGAATGTCTGCATTCCACACATACCCAAATGTCTGCATTCCACACATATCCAAATGTCTGCATTCCACACATACCCAAATGTCTGCATTCCACACATACCCAAATGTCTGCATTCTGCATATACCTGAATGTCTGCAGTCCACAACACCTGACTGTCTGCATTCCACACATACCTGAATGTCTGACACCACATTTTACAGTACCAGAAGTGGACTGCATCAGAGAAAGTCTGCAGCAGGAGCAGATGCAAGTAGCTTGCACTCAGCAACTAGCACGTTCCGACAGTGCTACACACTTCAACGTCAGTCTGATAAATCACTTTGTGTGTGGAGTGCACAGCAGAGGAAAATGACCAGACTGTCAATCACCTTGATGGGCACCTTGTGACGAGAGAACACACGACTCTTCAACAGCTGGTGGATGGAGTGGATGGGCAGGTAACCAGTGTGCATCGCAGTCAGACCCGGGGTGACAGGGATCTTCACTGCATGGGCTGCAATCACCTGAAACATGACACACCTGACACTGTGATCACCTGAAACATGACACACCTGACACTGTGATCACCTGAAACATGACACACCTGACACTGTGATCACCTGAAACATGACACCTGACACTGTGATCACCTGAAACATGACACATCTGACACTGTGATCACCTGAAACATGACACATCTGACACTGTGATCACCTGAAACATGACACACCTGACACTGCTGATCATCTCAAACATGACACATCTGACACTGTGATCACCTGAAACAGACATACCTGACACTGTGATCACCTGAAACATGACACATCTGACACTGTGATCACTTCATTCATCAACTCACACTGCAGTCACCTTCTGTGCCGACTCTACAAAAGTCCTTCGGGTGAGACTATAAACCGAGGTCTCCCTTGTGAATACGGAAGCAAAAAGATCACATCCACATGTTAAAGATCATGTAGTCCATGTCAGAGTTTGGTGGATTATGGAAACACCAAAATATCCCAGCATGCACTAGAAATGTCAAGCGTCTTCAGAATACTGAAGTTGGACACTATACGAAAGAAGAGAAAATGTACCTTACATGTCCAATAAATCTGATAAATTTTCCATTTCAACTGCAGACTCACCTGCTCTGTGAAGATCTCATGTGTGAAGATGAGGCGAAGTCGGGAAAGGCTGTTGGTTTTGACGATGCTCTGCAAGTTCATCAATTCATAGCTCTTCAACATGGCCTGAACAACGGACATTCTACAGAGAAGCCAATACAGGCTACAACTGCATCGCAATGGCAAAAAGTGATGAAGCCGCCTAAGGTACCCCTACAAGCTACATGCTACTCAACAGCAAGCACAGCATCACACAACATACACAATACAACTTTACTGCCAAGTGTCAGTGTCATTGCACAAGGAAAAATGTTTTGTGGTGTCAAGTACACTCGTCATACATGCATGCCAATCATAAAACAACAAATTAAATTACAATTACAATTGCAAACACTGGGGTGAAAACAGTCAATGATAAATAGATACATGAAAAATCCATATCATATCAAAATTGCCCATCTTCAAAGTCTACCTCAAAAACTTACTGTCCTCCTACGAAAAGCAATAATAAAAATGATCCTGCTCCTACTCCTACTAAAAGCAATTATAAAAATTATCCACAACAAACCAGCAAATAAATATTACCATCACATCCTCCTGATTGGAAGCTTAATACTGAGACTGACCTCTGGTCAAGCACAGTAAACATTTATAGTTATACCTGTGACCTTTGTGCTCCTACAATAGCTATTACAAAGAGACAATTTGCCTGTTTACCCAGTATTATGCCAGACAGAAGAAAAACGTTATTTCAAACAATTAAAAGAGCAGACCATTAAAATAGAAGAAAAAAAAGGAAGAGAAAAACAGAAGAGAAACCAAAACCAAAACAGAGAAGGATGGAATGAAAACAAGAGAAACAATGGAAGAGAAACAAAGACATAAAACAACTCTTTTTTTAAGAGCAGGAAAAGATACCCCTACCCTCCCCAGTCTGAAAAAATTAGAGAGAGAAAAGAAGGGGGTGGGGGGTTAGCCAAAGAAGAAAAATGAATAGCTGGTGATTCAGAGGTTCAGGCGACAACAAACCAGCCAGCCTGCACGTACCTTCATTCCAAGTGTGTTGCACACCAGGTCTGAGATGGCCGACATCTGGTTGCTATGGAAGTGAAGTGCAACCAAGAACAGCATCTCACCAAAGGATGTGGTGCTGCCATCCTCCCTGACAGACAACAAAGTTTACATATAAGTAACAGAGACAACAAAGTTTATATAATCATCCCTAAGTCCCAGCAACAGAAGTTTTCATCCTCCTCCCTTAAACACCCATTCAACTCTTCCTATGTACATACATGCGTGTGTGTGTGTGTGTTGTATGCATAAATATATGTGTACAGAATATTAACACATAGTCACAACACAAAACCTTACACTGTCCCCTCAACCCCAATTCAATGCTTTCTTTGCATACACCCCACCCCTCTCTAATGTTTGCGTGCATGTACATGTGTGTGTTGCATATATGCATTATATATACATGCACAGAATATTGACACACAGTCACAGTCACAACACAAAACTTTACACTGTTCCCTAAACCCCCGTTCAACTCTTTCTTTGATCGCCCCCCATAGTAATTTGCTCACAACAAAAATGGCTGCACACTGACAATTAAGTGTTGCATAAAGAAAGAAACACTCTGCTAGGCACTGCAGCACAGGTGACACTGAGACAGTGGGGAGTGAGGTTGGGGGGGGGGGGGGGGGGGGGGGGGGGGGGGGGACATTCATCCAAGCTTACTTTTCCAGCACGCTCTCTTTGGCCAACAGCTGTCTGATCCAAGCAACCGTCTGTTGTTCCTCATCAATCCCACTGAAACAGGAAAGTGTAAAACTGGATGTTGTGAAAACCCGAGGAGCAGATGGCTGCAACAACACCCAGACTTCAACATCAGGGACAGCTGCTACCAACTCTACTCTCCAGAGAGGGCCAAGTAACCACGGCGTGACTGAGGACCGGACGTTCAAGGTTCAGGAACGATGTATTCACAAACTCTGCATTGGAGGCTCTGTGGCGTGCACCAATGACAATGGAGCACTTCCTGCGAGACTGTCAGACCCAAAGAATCTGAGAGCAGCAACCTGGCCTGCTGACACACCCACGGGAGAGAAGCTCTATGGCCCTGCGGAGAATCTCCAGCGCACAGTGATGTATGTACAAAGTTTCCGTCGGCGCCAACGACAACAAGGAAGAAGAATGTTGTGAAACAGTTCAATGCATTCAGTGGCAAGCTTTTTATTGGGATGAGTTTGCAAACATCAAACAAATGTGTTCATGAATGACAGGAGACATCACGATAAATAACACGATTTTGTGTCTTATAAGTAATTTATTAACTAAAATAATAACACGATTTTGTGTCTTATAAGTAATTTATTAACTAAAATAATAACAAGATTTTGTGTCATAAGATTTTGTGTCTTATAAGTAATTTATTAACTAAAATAATAACAAGATTTTGTGTCTTATAAGTAATTTATTAACTAAATACGTACGACTTAGCAACTGGATTTTAACATCCTGTCAACTGCACTGGGTCAACTACGGATGATATGAATACTAGTGACGATCCACAGAACCTGGGTAAAAACCATGTGTACAATGTCAACGTACCACAGCAAATTGCCGCTGGAGATGATGATGCACACAGCCAGAGTGACAAAGCGAGTGCCAGCATGAGAGAGGGGGGGCTGAGAGGTCAGCATCTGCAGCAAGTACTTCATCTCTTCCTCCGAGTATCTGCAATGAGAGAGGAGTCTGTGTTATGCATTTAACGTCACACTGTCTCCACAGAGGTACTAGCCGGAAAAACAGTCCCAGGTGTTTGGAAGGTGCCCAGCAGAGAAATTTTCAGCATTTGACACTTGTGTTTCAAACTGGTCAGCATTTGACACTCATGTTTCAAATCTGTCAGCATTTGACACTCATGTTTCAAATCTGTCAGCATTTGACACTTATGTTTCAAATTTGTCAGCATTTGACACTCACGTTTCAAACTGGTCAGCATTTAACACTTATGTTTCAGTTGGTCAGCATTTGACACTTATGTTTCAAATCTGTCACCATTTGAGACTTATGTTTCAAATCTGTCAGCATTTGAGACTTATGTTTCAAATCTGTCAGCATTTGACACTTATGTTTCAAATCTGTCAGCATTTGAGACTTATGTTTCAGTTGGTTACTATTTGACACTTATGTTTCAGTTGGTTACTATTTGACACTTATGTTTCAGTTGGTTCCTATTTGACACTTATGTTTCACTTGGTTACTATTTGACAATTATGTTTCAAATCTGTCAGCATTCTGCTTCTTCATCAATGCAGGACAAACCAAAAGGGGGTCTCCATTTTTTCTTCTACCGCATTCCACCACCTGTTATTTTTTTCAGCCTGTCACAATTCGGGGTTTGTTGAGTTTTTCTTCAAAATTCCCAAAACCCTTAAAGACCATCTTCCCAAACCAGGTTACATAAAATTCCCAAACTTTCCAATGCCGTGTGGTCGCCCTGATATAACCGCACTGGTTGACTGGGATAAAACACCAGCTTACTTACTCCAATGCCGTGCACAAAATTAAATCGCAATTTCCCCCAAACTTTCTGGGCCAGGAAAAAGGCATCTCAGCTTTCCCAAAATTTATATTCTGCACCATCCGAAACAATGAATCCAGAAATCCCGTTCAAAGTCACTGCAGCTGAACAGTTCCAGTCTCCAGCCACCGGCTGCAGACAGGGGGTGCACGTACTTGAGGGTGGCGATGCCCTTCAGGGCGGAGTAGAGACGGATGAGGGCAGAGGCTCGAACCACGGCTGACTCGGCCAGGGTCTCCCCGCTGGCCGGGATGAGGTCCTTCAGCTGCTGGAGGAGGTACCTGCGCAGACTCTGCAGCACCGACTCTCTGCCAGCATCCCTGTGCCTCTGTTCGCAGGAAGAGGGATGGTGTCAGACGGTTAGGACCTGCTCACAATAACTACCCAAGGGGAATAAAGAAGCAAGATACTCTATGTGGTATTAAAGGGCGATCATTTTGGGTCGCTTTGGGAAACCCTAACGCAGCCAGGTGTTTGGTCTAAGGGAGATAACTCCTCGTAGTTTGGCATTTGTAATTTAGTTGAAAGAAATAAAACAAATAAACAACAACACTGGATCTTGAACCGAGTGGTTCAGGTTCAAATCTGGGTTTGGGTTGTCACTGTCCTCTGCCCCTCCAGCTGTCTGAGCCACAAGCTAAACAAGGCACAGCGACGGAGCAAAAGACTGGCAGGCGCCAAGCAAAACCTTCAAAATCAGCTACAGGGCATGGTCACTGATGATGAGAGATTAGCTGCACCCAAATGTGGCAAACTACATTTATTTGAATGCTAGAATGTGTGTGCGTATGTGTGTGTGTTGTGTGGGTGTGGGTGTTTCATTGTGCTCTAGTGGATGTATTCAGTATTTTATTTTGTGTGGCCATTTGGTGGTTAGACTTGCTGACTTATATGTATTCATTTTAATTGCTGGATAGCATGCAGTCCAAAAACAAACTTCCGTATCTCTGTCTTATGTCAAATCACCATGCATGTCAACAGTCAATGTGACACCAAAGGGCAGTAAGACAGAAAGCTTGTGGGACCAGTGCTTTTGGAAGAGGCAGGGCTTGGAACCAAACCCTCTACCCTCCTCATCAGATAACCCTTTGTTTGTGCAGCTTTGCCAGTCGTGGCCACCCTGTTCCCCTCTCCACCCCCACCCCCACCCTCCACCTACCCCTGTATCCTCACTGACCTTTTGCGCAGCTTTGACAAACTGGGCAAACCAGTTGCGCACAGTCTGGTCGCTTCCCAGAAGCAGTGAGGAAATGAAGGAGACGACGTCGTCGCTACTGGTGCGAGTGATGCCACCCCGAGGGTATGACGACATCTGCAACGACAGCGCCACCGCCAGGCCTGGCATCGTGCACTGCTCCACCTAGGGAAGGATCACACACAAGTTTTTTTTCTTTTCTAAAAAGTCCAAAAAATCTTTTGAGGATGTAACTCTGGTGGAGTTTATGTACCTTGTATTTACAAGCATGCCAGGTGAGAGTTACTGTAGGTGACTCAGGTCTTTGTTGTTGTATTTGTGTTAGGTATTTCAAGTGCTAATTAACTCCCTTGTGTGTTGATTCTAAAAATATCAGTGAGCTTTGGATTTTATTTGTAGAATTGCTTGGATGTAATGGAAGGTGGAGCAAAGCTGGTGCAGGTGGCATGCAAACAGCTACACAGTGACAACGAAGAGCTGGCAGTGGTGCACACACAAGCCACAGCACAGGTGTCATGATGTCAACGTGCTGTGGCCTGCACACACCAGTGACAGAGCTCAAGCAACAGAACATAACAACATAATGCTTATTTTCTTGGCCCATAGTTCAGGAGCTGTGTGAGAGTCGTGGTGGCTGTCCTGGGCTGTCCGTCCTAACGAGCCTTCTGGCTTCTGTGGACGTAAAGATTTATTGAACCATGCTTTGGCACTGGTCACAGCTTGTCCCTAATATGTCAGCCGACATCTGAGGACATTAAGCATCACTTCATCATCATCATCTTCTTGGCCCATAGTTCAGGAGCTGTGTGAGAGTCGAGGTGGCCATCCTGGGCTGTCGGTCCTAACAAGCCTTCTGGTTTCCGTGGACGTAAAGCTATACTGAACCATGCTTCGGCATTGGTCTCAGCTTGTCCCTAATATGTCAACCAACATCCGAGGACATTAAACAACACAACCAAACTGAACTTCTTGGCCCTCAGAGCTCAGGAGGTGTGTGAAAGTCGAGGTGGGCGTCCTGGGCTCCCATCCCTAATAAGCCTACAGTTTCTGTGGACGTAAAGCAACACTTCAACTCCCGGCCCTTTCTCATCACAGCAGGTTTGGGTAAATTAAGGTGGATCAAGAAGAGATGCCAGACAAGAATCATCACACATCTGGGCACTCTCTCTCTTCTCTCTTTTTCAGCTTTGACACAAACTGTACAGAATGCACTAACATCTACGGCTTAGGTTTTTGAGCAAACGCTTGCTAAACAAGCATGTATATATATATATCTACATACATGTATACAAGTACATTTGGAACCATGCACACACACACACACACACACACCACTCACACACAGAACTTACACACAGACCGCGCACACTCAGAGCATCTTTGGGATTCATGGCAGCCAGCATCTGTAACATCTCAAGACGTCGACAGCCTCCCACTGAATCCTCTTCCACCTTTTCTCCACGCACTACCAGGCTGTTGCACACTGTAGTAATCAAGAGCCACCATATACAGAAGTGATGAGCAAGACGCACCAAAGGGAAGGGTGATCACTCATTCTTGTGATCAAGAACATTGTAAATCAAAAAACTACTGGTGTACTACCCATAAGTTGTGGAGACTTTTTTTGTGTGTGCTGAAAACAATCTGCTAGATCTTCTGTTCTTTTACAACACATTTCTGCGGATACGAAATTTAGTTTTAAATCACAGTTATCAGGTATTTGGTCATAGGAAGCTTCAAATGTATCCTCCCCCCACCCCCTCGATATTTGCATGAGTGTGTGTTTGTGTGTGTGTGTGGGGGGGGGGGTGCATGAGTGTTTGGGTCATGCATCTGTGAGTGTGCATGTGTGAATATGTGAGTGTACGTGTATATATATACCTGTACATGTGTGAATTAAATCAACACAGGAGTGTTCGATATTGAATGCGATGCTGTATAAATCAGGCTGAAACATTACCTTCCATGAAGGACTCTGGGAAGTTGGCGACCAGTTGACACAGGAGTTGTGATCCATGAGGAAGGCACAACAAAGCCTCGGCCACCTCGCCCAGTTGCAGCAATCCTGGTAATTCTGTTCACACACACACACACACACACACACACAATGTGTGTAATAAGGTTAATGATTATCACTGTTATTAGCAGCAATACAGGAGAAACAGTCTCTTAAGACCAAACTTAAAGGGGTGGTTCTCAGTGAAGGGTTTAGTTACCTGGAAACATAAGGAATCTTTCTTAAAAAGGTGATCTTCCATTTTCAACAGGGATTTAGCTATGTACACACAAATAATGAAGGACTTTTTGTCATTGTTGGTGTTGTTGTTCAGCTGAAACTAGTGAGAGTGAAAGTGGCACTTACCTGCATGAGCAATGCACAGAATGTCGCTGACCTCTTCCAGGTACACTGGACTGTCAAAGAGCTCTGATGACTTGCGGTAGTTCCCTGCCCTCCCATCCTTCAACTGGACAAACAGACAGCACTGCAACTTCAAGCATTGTGTGTACAAGCAACTGACAACCTAATTTACACAAACAATGTCAGACAACCAGAACCCCTGGCAAGTGACTCCCATCTGCCCCACCCAGTCCCAAAAAAGGAGAAGAAAAAATTCAACATTGGCAATTAATTAAAAAATACATGAACAATTCAAACAATGCAATAAACATGGTCAAATAATTCAAACAGGATTGAATCTCTGATCATTTCAATAGGCCAATTTTAAGATGCATCCAGGAGTCATTGCTGTTTGCAGTTAAAAATTAATGCCATCACTTACATTTATAATACGGAATGTGCACAAAAGACATTTGGAAGTGGCTGCAGCAATGGAAAAAGAATAGAATATAAAGAAATAACACAGAAAAGGAAGAGCTGTGCAACATAATCATGTTGTCTAGGGTTCCTACCTAAGACTAAGATTGTTACTTTTTAGTATTACTCTATTAGCGACAGAAATAACTGAAACAAAACCTATTTTTTTCAGATAGTAGATGAGTGTGTTTCTGTATGTGTTCCTTCTTCTGGACAGGTACATTAACAGTTTGACTGTTACAGATGTGCATGTGTTTGTGTGTGTTCCTTTGTGCGTGTGTGTTCCTTTGAGGGTATGTCATGATACTCATGTGAAAACAAACGTTTGTGCGCATGAGCATGTGTGAATACCTGTTGCAGTCACATACACTTGGAACAGTAGTTACAGCCCACCTCCCAGGAAGAGGACAAATGTCACATTTATCATTTCATACCATATGGCATGGACATTTGTCCTGTGTGAATTTGTGGTTACATCCATGTTAGTCTTAGTGTGTAATGTAAAAATAACAAATCTGGGCAAAACTTCAGTGACAAAATTATAATTAATGTAATCCTTGTAATCTGCATTCCTCATCTCATAATTTATTAAGTACTACTAAACCAAGCATCTGTTAGCATAACTTGAAGCAAGCAAAAAATACACTCAGTGATTAAAGTTCAATTTACAAATACTCTAAAAAGAAGCTACTAAATATGAATATATATGATTCTTTAAAATTAAAGTAAACAAAGAACTGAAAATTGAAAACAAGCACACACACACAAAACAAAATCCTCACCTCTGACACAACAAACAGGAGCTGGCTTAGGATAAGTCGTATTCTTCTGGCAGCATCACTCCGCTCAAATTCCAGGGCCAGTCCATTTGGCAGCTGCATGATCAGTATGCTCTCTGACTGGTTACTACCTGCCTTGGCCCTGCAACATGTTCAGCTGCATGATCAACACAGCATCTGATTGGTTACTGCCTTGTCCTTGCAAAGATACACTGGTAAACACACAATGGCACATGTAGCCTACATATGGCTTGAAAAGAAGTGGCACTGCAAGCTGGTTGCATGGTGTTCACAGAACAGGTGCTGAGAAAGCAGCAGTTTCACATGGCAGCAGCTAAGTAACCAAGTAGTGTGTACACCACTTTGGTGGACACTGAAATACGTGCTATAGAAAGTGACAGTCACTCTTTCAGAATCCCATATGAGTTATGACATGAGCACAAGCAAGTCTGCTCAAGATCAGAGAATAGCACTATAGTATAATATATAAAAGCCATCAAAAACAAAATGTCACTGTCAGCTGCATGATCAATACACTGTCCGACTGGTTTCTGCCTTGGCCATGCAACATGTCTTGCTGCATGATCAGTATTCTCACTCACTGGTTACTGCCTGCCTTGGCACTGTAAGCGTAACAGGGGTTCAGTTACATGGTAATATGAAGATAATATTTTTTGGAAAAAAAGAAAAAAGAAAAAAAAGAAGAGTTGAATTCAGTTTTAAAAAGTACTCCTTGGGCAGAATCTTTTAAATATGAATCATGGTGGAAAGCTTTCTTGAAAAAATGGAATTCATTTTTAAAAGGGCATCTTACTGTGTGTATATATTATTATTTTTAAAGTTACATTAAATTGTCTAATTCAGTAAATGAAAATATAAAGCCATTAAATCAATAAATGATTAAGGGAATCTTTCTCGCAAAAAGGTGGTCTTAAAAAAGGAGTGGGCAGGGGTTGTTACATCATACATGAAAACATAAAATGGACTCTTTATTTAAAAAGTGGTATGAGAAAAAGGATGGTCGTTGCTCCGGGGTTCAATTACAAGGACATTATATGACGGGAATCTTTCGCAAAAAAAGTGGTCTACCGACATTACCTCCAACAAACAGAAGACTGAAATCATATTACCTTAGCTGCTGCTCTTTTTTCACATCCTGCTCAAGGGAATGAAAGTCGATGGACAGCAAGCCGACAATATTGTTGACCACCTCCAAGCCTGACAAATATTTTAATGTCGATTTTCGTAATCTGGACCCGCGCTCACTGGAATCAAGTGGTGAACACAAGGCCATTCGAACCAGAGCCGGCAAAACTGGACGAAGATCTGACTCGCTACATTTTCCTAATGTGTCAATGTCCACACTTTGCATGGCCTCAAAGACGTGAGTTTTGACAGGAACTTTCATCTTGGACCGTATAGAAGACATAGCAACATTTGATGCGTTGATTTTCGCACTTTTTATCAAGTTTATTCGGAGTCTCTATCCCGATGAGCCATCTTGGGCATCAGCCGGACTTCTTAGCAGAAGATTTGCAATGGGAGGCCACCTCTATATCAAATTAATAAAATCAATCAACGTCAGCATAAGCTACCAGTAGCGGTGTGGTTGCTGTGTGTGTGTGTGTGTGTGTGTGTGTGTGTGTGTGTGTGTGTGTGTGTGTGTGTGTGTGAGAGAGAGAGAGAGAGAGAGAGAGAGAGAGAGAGAGAGAGAGAGAGAGATCTGGATCTGGAATTGTACATTGCCGGCAGTGACCATCAGTTTGGCCATTTTTGCAACCAGTAAGTGGGACAGCGCAATGCTCGTAAGACTTGTACTTTACTGAAAAGGAGTCATCTGTACAGTTTGTTATTGTCTGTTTGAGATGTCTGTCGTATTAGGTAGAAATCAGTTTTTGAGAAAGTTGCCGGACTACTGAGACTTGGACAAAATGCCACACGGGATCATCTGTCCCTTTTAGTGTCCTAACTTAAATTGCCTCAAGTCATGCCAACAATAACTTGGACAACTTGAGTTATTTGAGTTTGTGGTATACTAGCACATATTGTGTGTGTGTGTGTGTGTGTGTGTGTGTGTGTGTGTGTGTGTGTGTGTGTGTGTGTGTGTGTGTGTGTGTGTGTGTGTGTGTGTGTGTGAAATGTATCCACCCTCCCCCTCCACGTGTGTCAGACTGAGTGAGTGAGTGTATTCCGGCTAAGTTTTAAATATTAAAAAACAAAAACAAACTTATTTAGTGAAGTTCGTATGTCAGCACACACTCGAAATCGTAAACCAGAATTCGTTGTTGATGAAAGGAAATTTTAGGGTTCCAGGGAATTTGGAACCCTAGTGCCGGGCCGGCCAAGGGGACACTACTGACTGACTGTGCAAAACACTACCCTGCTCTGTATGTTTGTCCGGAGATGACCCCGTGCGGCTGACAGGACGTTACAATCCAGTCACCAACTGACTCGCCCTCATGTGACCTCCACGGTTTACTGGGCATTTAAGTATGGAGGAATTTACCCTTCTGCAATTTACAAGCAGTGCGGGAAAGGTAGGAGCTTGAGGCCAACTAACGAAGGTATTCTTTTTATACAATAATTTTGTTCAAGCCAAACTCCCAACCGAAGGGAGGCGATGCGCAAGAAGTGAAAGTTGACAACTTTGCAATCCGACTTCGATAGTATTCATGCCGAAAGATAGATCTAGTCTTCGTCAGTTCATGTTCAGGTGAAAGTCAAGCTGTTCTTCCTGACTATTTTTGTGTGTTTGTTTTGGGTATGCGTATTTTGACCTAATTCTGTTGTGCTTGCGGAACGCATAGTGACCAACGTCAAATTAATGGTTTCGAAAATCAGCATACGTGTACGTCAGCTGTAGACTTATCCGAGGTCCTGTTTTTTCTTCCCGGTCCTGAAGTGGGTTCATTGTGTATACTGGGCTGGGCGTTTCTGTGTACACACATGAGCATTTCAGGTAAGTTCCTTTTTAAATAACTAAGTTGCCTTATGATGCCAAAATTCTTTCAGACACAGGGCACGAAAGAGTCAAACACATCTCAGTAAGTATTTCATGTTGTTTGTTCGTTTGTTTGTTTGTTTGCTGCTGTTTGGCTGGAACTGAAAGCCATTCAGCCTCATGAAGCAGCGCTTTACTAATTGTATGGCTGTTTCTTATCAAATGTACATTCTCTGCCCGCATCTGTCCCGAATCGGCAGTTCACTCCTTTTTTCAGTGACACTGTCACCTTTGTCAGCTGGTGCACAACTGCTGATTCCGATCTGAAGGATACGAATGACGACCCAAAAGTGTATACAGATTCTTGAAATTGGACTACAAACTTTCAGTGAAAGCAATTAAGGTGTCATCAGACTCCGAGTGACATGTTTCTGTTGCATACGTTGCTAGCAATTAGTGAATGATTAGAATCCAGGATTCTGCCATTGGTGCAACAGTTTGGGGTGATTAACCGGTCAGGACATGCAGGTGGTCTACAAGACGTACATCCTTTTGACATCATTTTCGATACTCTGACAACTGAGAATCATTTGCTTTCTGTCACTGATGAACAAATTGCATGGCTTGAAAAGTTGATAGAACATTTGACAAAAAACACCAAGAGCTTCATTTAATAGTGAGCATCAGCTGCAATTTTGTTATATTAAAGTAATTCTCAATCAATGACAAAAAAAAAATCCCAGCTTCTTCATAAATTTCATCACGATGTTGACTTGTCACAGTGTCAGAGCTCTGTCAGTTATGCACTGGCTATGCTAAACACAACCCCTCCAAAAAGAAATTCTTTTTACAATTATTTTTTGGAAACTCCATTTTGTTGACTAAAAGTTGTTCAGAAAATGTTCCAATAACAGCAAGTGGTCACTGTCACCCTTTACTCAGCTAACTAGTCAGCCATTAACAGACAACAGCTGTGGGTGGGCAACACTAGAGATGTTAATTAATACTTTGTGTCTTATAAATTTGTTGGTAGTACTTCATGGTTCAGTGAGTGGTTGGAGCTGTCCCTCTCCTGACAACTCATTAAAAATTTAGTCCACTAAAGTAGAAAATTACCGCATTTCCTTAAGCGGTAATTTGGCTCCTGTGTACCTGAACCATCTCTCTGGACTGAAACAGCTTTGTGTGCAGTAGTGCTAATACCACATGTAGTACTAGTAGGTAATCTTTATGGTCACAATAATTTGAATAAAACAAAAACTAAAACAGTCAGTGCATATAATCTTTTATGAATATTTATTTACTTACTTACTCATATAAAATTTACCCAGACTTGTGCATGCCCCCCAAATCATTTTTTTAAATACATTTTTTATTGAGATGTTAAAATGGAACTTAGTTTTTGGCAATGTTCTATGATTATGCTCTAATCATGTGTCATAATCAACCAGCTATTTTGAGATATATCTTGCCCTGATATAACCGAAATGGTTGAGTGGGTGTAAAACACCAAGTTACTTACTTTGAGAGATATATATATATAATAATATATAATATGAAATATGTTTGCATTGCAGGCCTACTGTTGACATTACGATTTCATATCAGTCCAGTGAGCCCTACACGTGAGCCTGATGAAATTCTACAAGAAGAAGAAAACGGCTCCAAAGCCGATGATCCGCCTGGTAATTGTGCTTCGAACGCAGGAGGAGATCAAGGAATGCCTCGTCTACAACAAGTGCTGCGCCCCAGTGGTTCTGGATTCCAGAGGGCAGGAGACCAGAGTCTGTTTGCCTCTCCAACAAAGTACACCTGACTTCTGGAGCCTGGAACTGGAAGCAGAGAGGTCTGCACCCTGTCCAAAACATCAGCAGTCCACACCAAAGGGCCCAGGTTTCAAGCCAAAGTGTCGCTGGGCTCGAGAGCTCAGCAAAGCCAGGCCTCACAGAAGGGTCAGTGACATTGTCTTTCTCAGTGACGCTGCGTCACCCGAGAGTTTGGAATGTGTCTCGCCTCATCCACCTCCATCTGACGTGGCCCGAGAAGACGATATTACACATGGCACAGCCAAAGGTGGAAGAATTCCTTACAGTTGCTCTATGCCACAAGGTGAAAACCCTGCATCTCAAATCCCTGAGGGAGAGTGCAGTGCGGAACAATGGTGGGTGCGCTTTATTCCCATGACCAAATGCACCATGCTCCTCAATGGTCACCTGGCCTCCTGCGTTGTCAGGAGTGCCGCTTCTGCACAGAATTTCCGGCGTCACCTTCTTAAGAACTTGATACGGGCTGACGGGATGGAGCCGTTCAGCATTCAGAGCGATTCCTCCACGTGGGCTGACATGCAGTGTGACCTGGACATGGAGGTGACCTTCTTCATTGATGTGGTGGCAGTCTGGCCTGAGCAGAGGCTCGACTACCCCTGGTAAGATGCAAACTCCCAACTCCAAGCAGCATAGACTGAATTGAATACATTATATATCAGATTACACGATCTGATGAGGCAAGATATAAAATATATATATAATTGTGTTGTTGGCAGAGGTGAAATCATCATACTCATGCTATCTCTTTTTGATCTGTAGGTAGTGTTTAACGTTATAACAATAACATCGTGCTGTGTTCTATTGGATGAACCATTGAGTACACACATGTATGTGAAGGGTATAAAATGGTGTGTCTACTATCTAGAGCCATATATATATATATATATATATATATATATATATATATATATATATATATATATATATATATATATCAGAGCTCAGGAGCTGTGTGAAAGTCGAGGTGGCTGTCCTGGGCTTCCGTCCCTAATAAGCCTACAGTTTCTGTGGATGTAAAGCAACAACCAACAACAACAAGCCATATATAATTATGGTTTCTGTGGATGTAAAGCACCATGATTACTTTTATATAAAAAAATTATACTAGTATTTATATATGAAGAAAAAGAAGAAGAAAAAGTGAATTTTCTGTAATGTATGAACAGTCTCAATCAGTTCTGTAATAAAACAGTAAGAAAGAAAGACATGATTTTTGCAAGAAGTTGACAGCTTCAAAATATGTTTATGTAGTCCAGTCCAGTTAGGTTTTTAATTTCTTTTTAATTTGGCAGTGAGAAATATGTATATATTATATAATGGTTATGTATTTCAGGAGTTGGTATTTGAACCATTTGTTGACAAAGCGAATGCAGCTTGAAGAGACAATGGCATGGCTGTCAACACTTGGAGGTGCCCACTCTTCTCTTGGGGAGTACTTCACACATCATGTAGGTCATCCTGTCATATATATATAATGTGTGTGTGTGTTTGTGTGCGTGCGTGCGTGCGTGCGTGCGTGCGTGCATGTGTGTGTGTGTGACTCTGTCCGTCTGGGAGTATGAGAGTTACTTTTTTCTTCACTTTTTTGTATCCAGACACTGAAAGTGAAACATGTGAAGATGTGCTAATATACTACTAATAATGATAGTTTTGATACCCTCCTTAAATCAATGGATGTACAACTAACTCCAAGTGATTACATTACGCCTTGTTTGCTCTAGACTAGACTGAAGTAGTGTACACTAACTTACCTGTATCAGTGTATATTTTAGGCTGAAATGGCGGGGAGAATCTCGATAAAACAGTTGAGACTAGCGCTCAACATGGGAGACACTCTGACCGTGGCGCGCTGCCACATGTTCTGGGCCTTCAGCTTGCTGCAGCGAGGGTACACCCACAAGGCCAAGGCCATCGTCAGGTGGGTTCTCAGACGCAGGCACAGGAAAGACTGCTGAAATTGTCATAAATCTTAACCCCTTCACTGCCATGATGTCATTTGAAAACAACCCATAAAAGGGCGAAATTTTAAACCCTTAACCTCTTTTTCTCTTCTTTTTCACACTGACATGTAGAAGGATTTTTGTCAAAAAGCACAGCATTGAAAATAGATGTTATAGGACCGGAAAATATACTGTTTGCAGGCTCGTCTGTGCATCATTTAGTCCAGAAATTGTACAGGCTGGGGCAGTGAACGGGTTAATGGGCTGATACAAAATGTGGAACTAATTCAGCTTCTAGTGACAAACTGTTATTTGACGAGAAAATAACCTCACGCACTCATGTCAGTTTTGACCGAAGAGACTTCATGAAGCTGCCGGCTAAGTCAGTAAGTGTTGCGATATTTTCCGTTCTTCATCTCATTGTTTGTTTGCTTGTTGGATGACTTTATTTGTCCGTTAGTCACTAACATGAAAAAAGGGTACCCCCAAAAATGTGTATACTTTGTTTGGTATTATTATAGATCGCTTTTATAAAGCACTAATCTCCACTCTCGAGTGGACTCACTGTGCTTCACACTGTTTGTAGTGCATGCTAGGTTGTTTTGCCGTTTCCATACTTCACTGAAATCTGTCATGGACTGGAGGATTTTTAAGGTGTGTATGCAGTATTTTTGAATGCTTAGACACACAGGGGACCTCAGTTTATTTGGTCTCACCAAAGTACTTTTGTAGAATCTGCACAGAATTTTACTCTGGAGAATTCTTGAGGCAGGTGCAAACCATAGCACATAATTGTATAATGGTCACACATTCATGCGTTGACCATACTTGGTCATTCTTGACTTGGCTTTCAGGAATGAGTGTTCTCACTCTGCACTGCCATCTGTTCATTAAAATTAGCATTCCTTTTACAGGGATCGTGCTATTTAAAAAGCAAAACAAACAAAAACTGTGAATCTTGTTGCCACTCCCCCCTCCCCCCCCCCCAAAAAAAGAGAGCATAATATTGCAGCTTGCTGCCACTTTTGTTTCACACTGATAGGGACTGAGAAAATGCACAAGCAAATGATGTCAGTAAAACTGTTGTGAAAGTGAAATCAGTAAAACAGTCTTGTTGATTGCATGTCATGGCAGATTGCAGCTTTTAGCTTGTGAAAACTAGGGCAAGGAGGGAGGACAGTTCAAGCACAGCAAGGGGCAGGCACTGCTGTGACTGTACTCTTTTCTAAATATAGTCCTGTTGGTGGCTTGTGTAGCCCTTTGATATTTGCATATGCATTACACGTCAAGATCTAAAAAATGTGTATGTGGTATTAAGAACTGCGTAAAACATGCATAAGACGTGCGTTAATGTGATCACTGTTTTTAACCTTGACTGTTTTGGGGTCTCTTTTCAGCATGCTGGCAGTCAGATCTGTTTCATTTTCCCCCCAAATATCACTTAATTTGCCAAAACTTGCATGCGTAAATAACCTTGGGTTTTAAAGGGAACGTTTGTTTTGTGCTCTTTAGACGCGTACATAGGCTTGCCACCACTTACCGTGTACGGGATGTGCGGCTGGTCAACATGTGTCTGTCAGCGTGGTCTCGACTGCAGCATCTTCACCGACTGGCTGTGCAGAAGAGGAGGATGCTTGGCCTAAAGGATACAAGGGTGAGGTTCACAAAATCCTTTATTTGTCACCATGCTTTTTCAGTTTTATTCAGGCATTCTTGCTTTCATCCAACCCAAGTGTTTAATATATATATAGACAGATATAGAAAGAAAGATAGATGATAGATATATCCATCTGGCAGCCATCTACATGTCATATTCATTCATTTTGAAGCTCATGTGGTTTTTAGTTCTTTTAAAACAGATGTGTACAGTGTAGAAGAGACTGTGTGTAGAAGAGACTGTACCTTATAGTCTGATAGTCTGTATCTTATAGTGTATGCAGTCTTGTCTAAACACAGTCTCTATATTGTTTATTCAGTGTATTTACTTGCCATTGATGTATTCAGTAAAGGTATAAAGCCATCTATAGCTAGTTATTCTCATTGTCAGGGAGCTGTTGGCTTTTCAGTTTGACAATTAAAAATTCACAAACTTTCAAAGACCTCAGTTGAATTATTCATTTTTTCACAGAGGCCTTGAAGGTGACAGATCATTTTCCCAAAACTTTCAAATGACCTTATAGACTTTCATGGTTGACTGAGCGTTAGATGTCAGGACTAACTCAATCAATCTTTCAGGTGGCACAGATTTCTGCTCCTGTCCATGCCTTCATAGACTTTCATGGTTGACTGAGCGTTAGATGTCAGGACTGACTCGATCAATCTTTCAGGTGGCACAGATTTCTGCTCAGTCAACCATGAAATTCTATGAAGGCATGGACAGGAGTCCATGCCTTCATAGACTTTCATGGTTGACTGAGCGTTAGATGTCAGGACTGACTTGATCAATCTTTCAGGTGGCACAGATTTCTGCTCCTGTCCACGGGGAGGCCTCATTGGTGGATGGCACTGGCATCGAGGCTCCTGATGATCCACAAGCTGCACAGTCCGACAGCGCCCCATCCATCTCCGCTCTCCGTCCCTCTTGTGACAGCACTCAGTCTGCTGCTCGACCAAGTCCTGTTTCTCTGTCGGTTCTACATTCCAAGAGCACCACCATGCGTTGACTGGGAGAAGGGTTACCTTGTTGGACACTGCCAGTGTTTCTTTCAGTTGGCTGAATTTTTTCTGTGTGTATTGTTGGTGTTGAATGCTCACTAAGCACTGTGTGTTGTTGGAGTTGAATGCTTAGTTGAATACTAGGCACTGTGTGTTCAAGTTAAATGCTTAGTAGGCACTGTGTCTTGTTGGGTGCTTGCTAAGCAAGCACCTTGCCTTGTTTGAGTTGAATGCTCTGAGCAGTGTGTTGTTCTGATTATATGTCCAACATATTTGACTTGTTGCCGTCTCTGATGACACCTTGTTTTGTTGAGCTTTAATCCTTCAATCCTGACTGTTCATTTCTTTTGAGAACATTGTTCAGCTTCATGTCATGTTCCTTCATGGTGCATCCGCACACACCAGTGTCATCAGGTATTGTATCACAATCTTCCAACACCTCCAGGACTTCCCTCATCAGTGTCTGGATGCTTTCTGAACCCAGTGAAAGGTCTCTGATTGTCACAGGCAGGCCTTTCTTACATATACAACAGACTCACAACCACAGGTTACAGTTTTAACTGACATAGTTTACAATGAAGTCAATAATAATGTCATATAGATCACCTCAGCAGTAACACATTCACACATGTACACAGACTAAACGTACCTTGAAGAAGACAGATATTGTCATCACACACAATGGTACAATACAGACTTTACATCTCACAGTAACAGCTGACAGTGCCCATCATAGTGCCTCATGCTTGTCACCTTGCATTGTTCTTGGTCCGCACCGAGTCAGTCAATGGTTACTCTGTTCTGACGTCCGCTGATGCCCTTCGCAGAAGGTCCACAAAATATGTTAGATGACAGCCATCTTCATCTGATCTCTGATGCCCAGTGGTGGCTACTATGCATGAAAATACAATTTGTGTCAATACACTGATCAGCTAGCATGAGTGACAAACAGCAAATGCTGTAAGCCACATTGGTTAAATTATAAGTCAATCACAAATACACCTACAAACTACTACAAGATCTAGTCACAGTGCAATCCTTTGACTTTACAGCTCACCACAATACCAGGCCCCACCCGCACCAACAAGTAGTTCTTTTCACCATGGCATAATTCCAAAATAGAAATATTGTGTTTCATTCCATTTACAGTCAACATTTCTGTAACTATACAAGAATTATAACAATGCTGCCGTAAATGTACAAGAATCATAACAGTCACTCAAAGCAGCCTAACTGACATTGGGTCAGTCTTCAACAGTCCTGCAGTGCCAAAACATACTTGATTTCATTGAGTCGTTTGATGAAACCTATCTGTTGAACTGCCTTGCAACTGAGGAGGTTGGTACCCACTCCGTTCCTGACCATGACTGTGTGGAACTTGAACAGCTCTTCTTTAATCACCGTCTTTGCATGAAATTCTGATGTGGTCCTGTGCATTTGATGGGACATTACAATTCAAGAGCTAATTAGCACTTTGTTGTCAGTCTTCCTCCTGGACATGTAAGTTGTGAGACAGGAGACTTGCAAGACATGGTTTGCTCTTTAGTTTCTGGTATGCATATGTTTGCTGACGATCAAAAAATTTGCCCCTGTATCAGTCTTCAATGAGACTAAAGTTTGTGCAGTGTGAATGTTGCCAGTCCAGGGTTCTTTGTCATCTGCTATGACTGAGTCATTTAATGCAAAACCGATTATCTTCTAAAACTTCACCCTCTTCAGCAACCTCTTGTACTCTCCAAAGCAGGCAGTCAAAGTGATTCTGTCTTACACCCTTTGCAGAGTTTGGTTCATACAGGACAGTGTCCTTCAGCGTGCTGCAGGCCATATCACCCACACTGCTTCTTTGGACCTGAAGTAGCTCCTCTTGCTCTTCCCCTACCTCTACCACCATGGTTCTGAAATCCAGTGTAGTCCAATTTTGGCTTTGACTTGTGACACCCCTACCAGGGCGTGTTGTAACAGCCCTTTTCTGGCTTGGTCTGCTTCATTTGACACTTTGTTGTTCTGCTCTTTTATTTGTGGCTTGATTTGTTCGTGTTGTCTAGCGATCTCATGTGCTTTTGTCAATTTCAAATTGTGTGTGAGTTGGAGTCTGTCTTTCAAACCCCACCACTAATCTAGCACACACCTGATCTTCAGCAGCCTTGTAATGGCACTGAGTGACAAACGATCATCAGGCTTCTGTAGAACTCTTCTACACCCTTGCTGCCTCTGGTGAAACGGTGTTCACTTGTTTATGATCTGTTTTATGACGAAATGCTTATCAAACTTGCGAATCAACGTGGAAAAATCAATGTCCATATCCAGAACTTCTCTGGTGTCGTCTTCCACACCCACGGTAACTGTCTTGAAATGAAGATTTTGGGACATTCTCTGATTCAAAGCCCACAGTGTACATCAAACTGTATCTTTGTGTCTCATTCATTCATTCATGTTTCATATATATGTATATGACTGGTGCCTTGTACTTTCTTGCTTATCAGTATCTTGGCAAGGACTAGTTGTTAGGTTTGATTGAACCTAAACTGCAATCCTTGTGAAGTAAAGTTTTCAGGTTCAAGTTCACCTGATTCCTCAGTGCGCTTGGAGGCTGATCTAAATTGCGAGGACACTTGGCACCAAAGTGGCCATTCTTCTGCCCCAAAGGAGAATTTCTGTGGTGGATCAACTTTGAAATACTGGTTTGATTTGACTTCTTACACCATGCAATGAGACCAAGGCTTGATGCAGTGCGTGTGGATTTCTTTATTTGAGTTTGTGATGATGCATTTCAAACCAGGCAGATACGGTGGTTTCCAAGTTTTTGAAGTCATGTGACTGCTTCATGTGACTCGGTAATCCCCGTGCTATCAAAATGTGTAAAACTTTGTAACCAAAAGATACCATATCTAAACAAGTTTGAACACTTACTAGGCAGATGGCTATCGTAAAGCAACTGCTTGCTGAATTTTGAGTTGAATGCTGACTAGGCAGTGTGTGTTGTTTGAGCTGAATGCTTACAAGACAGATGGCTATTGTAATGCAACTACTTGCTGGATGTTGAGCCAGAAAAAAGCTAGGCAGTGTGTGTCATTTGAGCTAAATGCTTACTATGTGGCATGTTGTTTGAGCTAAATGCTTACTATGTGGCATGTTGTTTGAGGTGAATGCGGCTAAGCAGGCGGCTATTGTGAGACAACAGTTTGCTGCATGTTGTCGGAGCTGAATGCTTGCTAAGCAAGTAGCTGTTGAAAGCAACTGCTTGCTGTTTTGCAGGTTTAAAAAAATAAATGATGCAGGGTGCAGCCAGTATGCATACTGATGAACTGCACTTTCCCAGCGAACATGCTGGATCCAATACGCATCTGATCTGGATCAGCTCAGAGCCAATGGCCAGAAGCAGGCCTGTTGATTCTTGCAGGCCGGCTTGTTTCTGAACTATATCTATTTGGCCAAAACCTGACACAGTCCTCCAGAACCAAATTGGATCTGGGCTGGTTTTGCACAATGTGATCCAGGCTGTCTGTCGAAGAATGCAACCGAGTCTGACAGTGGGAGATTGCAGCAGGCCATTTGTGTTCTGCCAGAACCAGACCTAATGATTCTTGGACACCGGCTTGCTTCTGGACCAGATGTGTTTGGCCAAAACCTGACCAGGCCATCCAGATTGGATCGGGGCCAGTTTTGCACAGTATGATCCAGACCTACTTTACTGGGTCATTGGGGTTTTTTCATACTGTGTTACTGTTGCGTGACTACCCATCTGTGATGCTATAACATGTTTAAACCACAGCCAAAGACACTGGTTTAAGGGCCAAATGCTATGAAATGTTGAAACCACAGCCAAGGACCAAATGCTATGACATGTTTAAACTGCAGCCATAGACACCGGTTTAAGGACCAAATCCTGCTCTGAGAGTTGATCAGTTTAGTGGACACATGCCATGTACACGTTTAGTGTGTTTGCCATATATTTTAGCATATCACCTGAAAATGGTGATTGTTAACTTACAAAAGTTGCATAGCAGTGAATGATATTGACCTGAGAATGATGATTGCTCACTACAAAAGCTGCATAGCAATGAATGATATTGACCTGAATATGATGATTGCTGACTTACAAAAGCTGCATAGCAATGAATGATATTGACCTGAAAATGATGATTGCTGACTACAAAAGTTGCATAGCAATGAATGATATTGACCTGAAAATGATGATTGCTGACTTACAAAAGCTGCATAGCAATGAATGATACTGACCCGAAAATGATGATTGCTGACATACAAAAGCTGCATAGCAATGAATGATATTGACCTGAAAATGATGATTGCTGACTTACAAAAGCTGCATAGCAATGCATGATATTTTCTTTACCTCAAAATGATGATTGCTGACTTAGGAAGGTTGCATAGGAACGAATGATATTTTCTTTTTCTTGTCTTAATGCTTCAGTTATCCCTCCTGAGAAGTTTGGTATAGCTGAGCAACTGCAAGAGCAGTGCTTCCCTTGCATACCAATGCATGCAGTGTTTTTCTCTGTGTTCAGACAATGGTATGGCTGCCAATGCTTGGGATTTTTAACTTGTGCACAGATGCTGATGCATACAATTGCTCATTGAGGCTGTGCAGATACTATTGGGTGATTCAGGCGGGGTTGTTAACTCCCTTGACTTTTGCCCGGCATCACTTAAGTCCCTTGGCTGCTTTTACTTCCAGTGCATACTTTCTTCACAATGGAAGGCGGTGACAGTGAATTTGTGAATTTTACACTGCCAACTTTGAAGGCATTTTTGGAGGCCTGTACTCAGAATGTGTCTGGCAAAAAGTAGTAACTTGTTGCTCGTGCTATAGGATGCCCCAAAATGCATCATTTTTTTTCTAAAAAACCCTGATGCAAACACACTTTTTTCCACCCTCCATCCCCTTTCCACAGTAATTTTTGCAACTGCAACAGTATTATGGCATTTGCACTGCTTCACGATTCTGGCTTCAACTTCCACTGTTACACACAGCGTGAAGCAACGCCTACTCAGAAATTGGCCCGGAAGTGACACTGCAGCTTCTTGCGCAAAAGATTACAAACGGCATCCTCTCGTGCAAACCAGCTTCATTGAACCGCCCAATAAGAGAGTATGCCCTGAAGGTTGACTCTGGGAGAAAAATCCCTTGCTGCACCAGGGAATCGAACCCACGTCAGTATAGCACCTGAATTTTTGGTCAAACATTCTACCAGCTGAGCTACATCTGAGCCGGGTGGTGCTCGGATGAGTTCACACGTACCAGTTAACTCAGAATGATAAGAGAGTTCTTACCCTCCCACCTCCGTCGTTCCATGAAATGAATCCGCTTGAAATGAGAGTGGGAAGATCGTGGATCTCGCTCATTCACTCTGTGCTGTTGTTTTAGTCATCTTGACAGTGGGTTCCCCTCAGGGAAGATTGCTTCTTGTCAAACCAGACCTTGCATTTGTAGTATTGTGGAAACAGGGTTTTCACACCAATTTGACCTCATTTGTTTTTTATTTAAATGGAGCTGTGTATGAATTGAAGGGATGGGGGGGGGGGGGGGAGCTTTAACTGGAGCTGTGTATGAAGTGGGGGGGGGGGGGTGAGAGCTTTAACTGGAGCTGTGTATGAAGTGGGGGGGGGGGGGGAGAGCTTTAACTGGAGCTGTGTATGAAGTGGGGTGAGAGCTTTAACTGGAGCTGTGTATGAAGTGGGGGTGGGGTGGGGGTGAGAGACTTTAACTGGAGCTGTGTATGAAGTGGGGGTGGGGGTGAGAGCTTTAACTGGAGCTGTGTATGAAGTGGGGGGGGGGGGGGGAGCTTTAACTGGAGCTGTGTATGAAGTGGGTGGGGGGTGGGGGAGCTTTAATGAGCGTGTATGAAGTGGGGGGGGGGGGGGGGTGAGAGCTTTAACTGGAGCTGTGTATGAAGTGGGGTGAGAGTTTTAACTGGAGCTGTGTATGAAGTGGGGGTGGGGGGGGGGGTGAGAGCTTTAACTGGAGCTGTGTATGAAGTGGGGGGGGGGGGGAGCTTTAACTGGAGCTGTGTATGAAGTTGGGGGGGGGGGGGAGAGCTTTAATGGAGCAGGTGAAGTGGTGGGGGGGGGGGGGGGTGAGAGCTTTAACTGGAGCTGTGTATGAAGTGGGGTGAGAGCTTTAACTGGAGCTGTGTATGAAGTGGGGGGGGGGGGGTGAGAGCTTTAACTGGAGCTGTGTATGAAGTGGGGGGGGGGGGGTGGGTTGTGAGAGCTTTAACTGGAGCTGTGTATGAAGTGGGGGGGGGGGGGTTGTGAGAGTTATGGAGCTGTGTATGAAGTGGGGGGGGGGGGGAGCTTTAACTGGAGCTGTGTATGAAGTGGGGGGGGGGGGAGCTTTAACTGGAGCTGTGTATGAAGTGGGGGGGGGGGGAGCTTTAACTGGAGCTGTGTATGAAGTGGGGGGGAGGGGGGAGAGCTTTAACTGGAGCTGGAAAGAAGTGGGGGGGGGGGGGGAAGGGGGCTTTAACTGGAGCTGTGTATGAAGTGGGGGTGAGAGCTTTAACTGGAGCTGTGTATGAAGTGGGGGGGGGGGGGGAGCTTTAACTGGAGCTGTGTATGAAGTGGGGGGGGGGGGTGAGAGCTTTAGCTGAGCTGTGAATGAAGTTGGGGGGGGGGGGGGTGTTGTGAGAGCTTTAACTGGAGCTGTGTATGAAGTGGGGTGGGGGGGGGAGCTTTAACTGGAGCTGTGTATGAAGTGGGGGGGGGGGGGGAGGGGAGCTTTAACTGGAGCTGTGTATGAAGTGGGGGGGGGGGGAGCTTTAACTGGAGCTGTGTATGAAGTGGGGGGGGGGAGCTTTAACTGGAGCTGTGTATGAAGTGGGGGGGGGGGGGGGGGCTTTAACTGGAGCTGTGTATGAAGTGGGGGGAGCTTTAACTGGAGCTGAAGTGAGGGGGGGGGGGGGGGTTAACTGGAGCTGTGTATGAAGTGGGGGGGGAGCTTTAACTGGAGCTGTGTATGAAGTGGGGGGGGGGGGGGGCTTTAACTGGAGCTGTGTATGAAGTGGGGGGGGGGGGGGGGCTTTAACTGGAGCTGTGTATGAAGTGGGGTGGCCATGATTAAGTTTGATGTTCAGCTTGCTGTTCGTGGTGAAGTCCCTTGATGGGGCACACAGATGCAGAAAGTAAGGCTCCTTTCACTGAGAATCCATTCCTCCGAGCTTGTGGTTGCCCATGTGTTGGGATGATTTTCTTTTTTCTTTTTAAACTGTCACACATGGACTGCTTTGTCAATGTACAGTTGCTGGGGAACACTACAACAACAACAACATCAACAACAATAGCAGGAACCAGTAATCCATAGCTGTGAAGAGTTTACTCTGCGAGGCCTAGACTAGGTCATCATGCAGCTCTGCACACTTCGCCTCCTGCTTGGAATCTGACGTTATAGTTTTTGCCTTCCTGGTTCATTCAAGTTTCAGCTTCACTGTTCATGAATCACTGTATGCTGAAAGAGGACTGGTGAATAAATCAGTCCTCTTTCAACATACAATGATTCGTAAACAGTGAGTTGTACTTTTATGTGTGATCTGTGGTGGCCCATGCCTCTACTGTTTATGTTAGGATGTTTGGATATGTTGGTATGTTAGGATGTTTGCCGAAGGTGGTAACTTTCCAAGGGAGGGTGGGGGATGTGTGTACCTAATGATTTAATTTAATTTGAGAGTTTTTGTGTTTTGGTTTGTGAGATATAACATTATTCCAGGTTATTTTGGGTTTGCTAGGTATTGGCATTAGATCAATGCTTTAGCGTATGTAGACTGAGAGACAGCGGATGTGTGCCTAAGAGTGTCTGTGTGTGTGTGTTTCTTGACTTTAAATTATTGAGATATATGAAATTCAATTCTTCATTGTGCATTAATGTATAAGATCAAACAACTACTGTAATATCCCACCGGGACGAACAAAATATGTTGTTATTGTGAATGTGACCGAGGAGACTTATCACCTGTGTTGCGAGGTGAAGGTTCAGCCCTCATAAGAAGCGGTCAGTTTTCACATCTAATGTGTGATACCATTTTTCGGACTGGCCATCAGGTGTTTTCTCTGGGTGCTTCAGTTTGTTCCTGCCCCTTTTGGGGTAAAGGTCCCTTCAACTGTACTCTCAAATCCACAGTCAGTGTACTGCAGATACAGAAATTAAGGTCCCCTCTGTTGAGAACCCGGAGCTGACAGATGTTCCCCCTTTAAAGCCTGTAGTAGGTCAGAATATAGCCATGCATGCTTCACCTACTGCCAGGATTTCTCCCGTGACCTAATTTTGACCTTCCCGGTCCATTCATTTTCATTTTCTTTTTAATCCTCTTTCTACTTTTGAACTGCATTATGCTTACAAGTTAAAGCAGCCTCCTGTGTGGGCCCATGGAATAAAATAGGTGACCCTGCTCGTAGTCACAAGCGATCTAAGCAGGTTACTATGGAAAGTGCCTGTGGAATATTAGCTGGCACCGAGGGATGGAATGGAAATTATTTTTGGATGTACCAAAACATGTGTTACTGTGCATTGATAGAGAGATGGATGGTTGGTTTTTGACTTTGTACCCGCGAATGAGACAGGCTTGTGGTTTGGCAACTGTTTCAAACTGGTGTTATAGCATTTAAATGTGCAATTTATCCCGAGGTGACCATGTGCAGTTAATAGCATGTTAAAAGCCAAGAATACTTCTAAAAACAACGACTACTCAGAACGCCTCATTGATATGATAATAGAAGGATAGAAGTGCTTCTGTCAGTGAATGTAAAGAGTCTGGCAGCAGTTGCGTGTCAAGTAACACCCAGTTATCTTCCTGCTCTGTGGCACTTAGGGCTCATTTAGAGATGAAGTGCCAATTTAAAAAACAAAACAAAACCTGAATGAATGAATGGTAATTTATATTGTGCATGAAAAGCTTCCATGCAAGAATATGCATGTTTACAGCATGTGGGTTGGGGTGAAGAAGCATACACACATTTCACACATGTACGCCATAAGAATAAATTTGAGTTAAATTTACACATGCAGTTGCACCCACCAACTCCTCTCCCACCCCCACCCCCATACACACACACACACACATGCATGCATGCACACACACACACACACACACACACACACACACCACACACACACACACACACACACACACAGGCATGCATGCACGCACACACATACACACAAACACACGTACGCACACAGAACAGAGCAAGGACAAGCAAGACAGAGAATTACCAACTTAAAATAAAGTGTAAAAAAATAAATCCGAAACAGAATGACTGCTAGCATTCTAAAGCAAGATCCAAACACAGAAAGGTTCAAATGAACGCTTATTTATTTTCAAATGTCAAATGTTGATGAAGGTACTGAGTGCCATTTTTACCGTGGAAAAGATCTGTGCAGTATTTGCCTTGCCTCGGTGACCGACGCAACGAATGTGATGATGACTGCACTGACAAACGACATTGATGACAGTCAGTAACAGCCAAGAATATGAAACAATATTTATCTACCATTTCATCTTAGATCAGTTAAATGTATTTGGACATGCATTTCTCTGTGTGTGTGTGTGTGTGTGTGTGTGTGTGTGTGTGTGTGTGTGTGTGTGTGTGTGCACAAGTGTGTGTGTGTGTGTGTGTGTGTGTGTGTGTGTGCGCGTGTTTGTGTGTGTGTGCATTGGTATTAGTTCTTGCATACATGATTAAGCAGTGATGGAATTACTTTGCTGCTGCATGTAAAGTTTTATTACTACATGCATAGCACGCACACACTCAGTGAAATAAAAGAAAATGTGTGAGTCAAGTTTTTAACATTCAGTCTCTTGTTTGTAAACAAAGAGCTCTTTTACAATGTTTGGAAATAAATTTAATCACATTCTTCTGTCAGTGTTTCGTGTACGTCAGATACTTTTGCTGTGCTACTACTTGGTTCAGAAATCATCAGATTGTACATTTGTTCAAGGTGTTGGCTGAAACTGGACACATTTCATTTTGAGGGTCAGATTTTGGACATGGCTGAAAATAGTTGTGTACGTGTCACTTGAGAGTCATATTCAGGACTTGGGTGAGATGGACGTGTACGGCTCTTTTGGGCTTCAGCTTCAAAGTTTGGTGTACTTGGCCGAGAAAGAACACTTGTCAGCCCTGTCCTTTAAGACCTCGTCAAACTTCTCATTCAGAGCCACAGTCACGTAGTTCTTCCAGTCGTTCATGTCACCTGCAACAAAGACAAATCGGGTGTGTTCACAATATGGAAGATGGACAATATGACAAAGGGTAAATCGGGTGTGTTCACAATATGGAAAATAATAATCGTAATAATGTAAACTTGTAAGTGCCCAACCTATCAAAATATTCTCACAGCCCAAGTCATATACAAAAGCAAGAACAGTAACAACCTGCTACAACACAATCAAATTTAAAAAGATACACATGCACTTACTTCCTTGAACACGCGTGCGCACATGCCAGCACGCACACACAAACACGCATGGTCACAGCATGCACGCAACGATGCAGGCAGGTCAACAGGAAGGGGCGGAGGTACTGGATTGATGTCACGTGCATGACAAGGCTGGACTGATGTCACATGCATGACAAGGCTGGATTAGTGTCACGTGCATGACAAGGCTGGACTGGTGTCACATGCATGACAAGGCTGGATTAGTGTCACGTGCATGACAAGGCTGGACTGGTGTCACATGCAGGACAAGGCTGGACTGATGTCACATGCAGGACAAGGCTGGACTGATGTCACATGCAGGACAAGGCTGGACTGATGTCACATGCATGACAAGGCTGGACTGATGTCACATGCATGACAAGGCTGGACTGATGTCACATGCATGGCAAGGCTGGACTGATGTCACATGCATGACAAGGCTGGACTGATGTCACATGCATGACAAGGCTGGACTGATGTCACATGCATGAAAAGGCTGGATTTACGTTGTATGCATGACAGGCATCCGACGTCATTTTGATAGGACAAGACAAATCCCTCGTCCGAGACAGAATCATAAAGATGTAAAGGGCTAGTTTCAATAGACCCCTCCTCTGAGAGGTATACTTGTTGGGTTTTATGACATTAACCTCTTCTTGCACACATACACACGCACGCACGCGCGCGTATGAGCAATCTTTCCACTGATCTTTGTTGGCGACCACCTCTCACATGCTAACACGTCTCCTGTTACCAACCCAACGCTCTCTGACCACCGCCAACAACAACACTTGTATCAAAGCAGACGATGACAATGATGACGATGACTTTCGCCGACCTTTCCGGTAAAACATCATCGCTGCTTGGCTCGGCTCGAGTGCCTTTTCGCTCTCCTTCTGTTTCTTAAAGCTGCACGCCTCCACCACTTCGGCACAGAACTCTGGGGTCGCTGGCTTCTCCAGGAATTCAGCCAGCCTCTTCACTGTGTCAAGCGGGTTCTGTGCGGCACAAGGTGTGGAAATATCAGACACAGAACCCTTGTGAGTTAGCATTGCTCTGCTAAATAAATATTTGTTTTGTTTTTTAATCAACGTTTAAGAATTTTGTTTTGTTTTGTCAACCAATGTTTTATTTTCTCTCTGTTCACAGCAAGGTAATGTATATTTAGACAACAAAACCAAAAACACACAAAAATTAAAGTGTTAATAAATAACTTGCCTACATGGCTATGCACAATCAATTTAGCAATAGAAGTTATGACATAACAAAACAACAGCAAAATCAACACACACACACACACACGCACACACACACACACACACACACACACACACACACACACACACACACACACACACACACACACACACACACATTCTAGCGTTCAGATAAACGTAGTTTGCCACAACTGGGTGCAGCTAATCTCTCATCATCAGTGACCATGCCCCGTAGCTGATTTTGAAGGTTTTGCTTGGCGTCTGCCAGTCTTTTGCTCCGTCGCTGTGCCTTGTTTAGCTTGTGGCTCAGACAGCTGGAGGGGCAGAGGACAGTGACCACCCAAACCCAGGCACTGGTCCACTTCCAAAGAGAAGAACCTAAGCACTGCCTCACGTCTGGATACAAAACCACCAGGCGTTGCTAATTTTGTGCCTGTTGCTCAGTGTATTATATGACAATCATATAATTATGTGTACAGTACTGTTTATTTTACGGTTCACTTCCATAAGTAATATATTCTATTGAAATAATGCTTTTGGCATTTCAGTGTATGCTACTGCGTGCTCTTAGTCTGTGAATCTGTTCTACATGTAGATTTTATTCCTTTGTTTGTTATTCATGCGTGGCAACCACGTTTTGCTTTGAATGGAATAAAGAGGCACTTGAACTGATCTCTCTCTCTCTCTCTCTCTCTCTCTCTCTCTCTCTCTCCTCTCTCTCTCTCTCTCTCTCTCCTCTCCCCCCCCCCCCCCACCCCAACTTCCCACTTACCCTTCTCATCATCACTTTGGATTAGTGCCTCAGAGGTACATTGCCACTAGAATGCCGACTGACGCAAAACCCCAAAAATATACATTAACTTAAGAGAGATGGAGACACGTGCCGGCATTGTCAGCAAATCCTCACCAGACTCATCTCTTCATAGGAGATGTTGAGGAGTGGTTGGTCCGGGTTCTCCTGCTGGAAGGCCTTCACCTTGTCCATGTAGCTGAACCAGCCACCGTAAGCCACTGCACGCGGAGACGTGAAAGTGACTTGGTGTTTTACGGCGGTGATAAACATGAAAATGTTGGCATGCATAGAGAAATGGCTTACAAGTAATATAAACACTGAACGGTGAACGGCAAAACACATCTTACCGACACTTGAAAATATGGGGAGACAAACCTAAAGGGAGTAGCTGTCCGATCCCATTCCCCAATTCAGCCTCAGCCAGAGTTGTCCCCCCTTCCCCCCCCACCCCCGTCCCCACCCCCCCCCCCCCCCCCCCCCTCCCCACCCACCCACAGCGTCGGTTCAGCCCCCCCCCCCCCTTCCCCGAGAAATCTACGGTGTGAAGTGTCCGTTGTCCAATGCACTGTACCCCCAGGATTAGGCTGCTTCTCCATCCCGGCAGGCCCTGACCTTTTTCACCCTTTTCCTTCTTTCCTCAAATGCCCACAACCATACTGACGATTATTCCGGCACTTTAGGGGGTGTTCGCAAAAAAGAAAGAAAAGAAGAAAAGAAAAAAAAAATCCACATTTCAGCTCTGATCAGAAGTCCTTAAGTTGTTGCACTGTCTCAAGTTCCTTCTCTGAAAACAGCAACAGCAACAACAACAACAACAACAACAACAACAACAATAAAAACAGAGTTGACTGGTCAGTGGGAGGCGCGTGACACAAACGTGTCAACAGTCGTCGCCAGTACTGCATCCTTGGAGAGAGAGTTCCAGTCCCTGATGGTGCGGGCTAAAAAGGAACCGTCTCAGTACTGCGTTCTGGTGGTGATGAGGCTAAGCAGTTGACAGTGGGTGCGGCGCTGGCGGGGGGTCGGAGGGGTGGGGGGGTGGGGGGGTGTGGGGGGGTGGTGCGGGGAGGGGGGACTAGTTTGGTCTTGATGGTGAGGTACTGGACTAGTCCATTGTAGATTTTGTACACCACATCCTCTCGAAATGATATAACGAGTGAGGGATACCCTAGACTAATCCAGTTAACGCCTAGCTGATACCACGCTTCGAGCGCCGCTCTCCTCCTGGAGGAAGGATGTCGTAAACCTGTGCTGGGAGTTTGGATTGACAATGCCCTCGCTGCGCAGTTAGCGTGTGCTGTACTCATTTTGTATCTGACCCAGTTTGCATCAATGGATTACGGTGTGTGCATGCTTGCGCCGCGCGGCCGCAGACAAACGCAAATGGCAAATCTTTTTTCTGCGCATGCGTGTAAATACAAGGTACATAAACTCCACCAAAGGCCGTACATCCCAGGGTACCGGGCGAGATCAAAAGATCAAGAGATCTTAGAGGAGGGAGGTGGAGCTGGACCCTCAACTTAGCCCAGAAGAGATCATGAGTAGGGAGGTGGAGCTGGGCTAAGAAGATTGGACTTCCTTTGCTTGAGTTGTCCAAGTTGTTCGTCAACAGCAGTGCGACGGACATTGTCTTTGTGACTCTGGCCAGGCACAGCAGTTGAAACAGCAATTGCGCGGTGCACAAGTCGCTGGGCAATGGCGAGGGGACACCGCCCTAACACTTCCATTGTTCTGGCGGCGGTCCACGGTCTCTCCTGTCTTTTTCGGGCGGTTTCCGCGGTCGAGCCTTCACTCTTTCGGCCCCTTCCCACTCTGCCCCCGTCCCTAATAGGCCATCTCGCCTCCGTGGACGTAAAGCACCATGAATCAACCGTACATCCCCCGTCCCTAATAAGCCGTACGGTTTCTGTGGACGTTAAGCACCATGTTTTCTTTCTTTTCCGTACATCCCCGCGGTAACTCTAACCTGGCATGCGTGTAAATACAAGGTACATAAACTCCACCACAGGTATCTCCCACCTGGCATGCATGTAAATACAAGGTACATAAACTCCACCAGAGGCCGTACATCCCTGCGGTAACTCTCACCTGGCATGCGTGTAAATACAAGATACATAAACTCCACCACAGGTACATCCCCGCAAGCCAGGTGAGAGTTACGGTAGGCGACTCAGTCCGGTTTTTGTTGTTGTACTTGTGTTACGTATTTCGAACGCTAATTAACTCCCTTGTGTGCTGGTTCTGCCAACAGCTCAGGACGATCAAACTGTGACATAAGCAAAAGGTAGCTGAGGAACATTAAAAACACAGAGTGGCGAAGCATACAATGCTTGTGCTCTAGTCAATAAAACAAGAAGCTCCTAGAGTCCCCCGAAAACAGACGAAGAAGAAGAAGAAGAAAAACAAGAAGCGGAACACTAGAACAGACAATTAACTAAACACTGAAACGAGCCAACGAAACAAAACCAGGCACATAGTTCAGGACCCGTCCTGGTGGCCGTCATGGGCTATCCGTCCTAACGAGCCTTCTGTTTTCCGTGGACGTAAAGCTCTGTTGTGTGTTACATTTAGTATATAGTGTGGTTGGTGTTATTGTAAAGCGCCCTGTGCTCCCACCTTGTGTGGTAGACGGGCGCTCTAGAAATCCTCTTTATTATTATTATATTGAACCATGCTCACGCACTGGTCTCAGCTTGTCCCTAATATGTCAGCCGACATCCGGGGACATTAAGCATCACCTGAAGGAAGAAACCAGGCTCATTGAGTCGATTATCACATACTTTTATCAGAGAAGAATCTGGCGGCTGTCTTGTCAAAAGCAAGGTCTTCCTCAGTCATGCCAGGCGCCAGCTTGGCAGTCTTCCTCTGGAAGTAGAAGGACACGAGCACTGCCCGAGGGTTGCGGTACACGTGCACCATCTTGGTGCGCTTGGCCATGACCTGCTCGGGCAGGAGGTCAAAGGGCACGTGTGAGACGAGGAGGCGGGGGGAGTCCAGCTCAGCCACCCGTTCTATCCGCTGCAGGTCCAGGAAAGTGCTGTCCGCCCTGCGTTTGTCGTAGACGGCCTGACCCCTCAGCAGCATGTCGATCACCCGGTACATCCAGTGTGTGCCTGAAACACGACACAACGTCTGTCGTAGATTGCTCTGTCCGTCCGTCAGATCAAACATCAGACTTCACAGTGACGCGTGTCACCTTTTCAGTTTTAATTTATTTTTATGCATCACATCGATACTTTTAAAGGAACTCTCCAACGAACATGATCCGCAGTCAAAGTTTTGTGACTGAACGTGCCGTTTATTTCATATCCATTTTATACGGTGACTTTTTTGGGACACTATTGCTAACTCGCTCTTGCTTCACGAGCTGATTTCCGCGTTTTGTGGTCTTTTTCCGCGCTTCACATTTTGACGTCACCAGAGTGTCTCAGTCACGGATAGGGACAGAACTCCAAAAGCTCTCAGCTTTGCGTACAGCTCACGGATAAGGACAGAACACCAAAAGCTCTCAGCTCTGCGTACAGCTCACGGATAAGGACAGAACACCAAAAGCTCTCAGCTTTGCGTACAGCTCACGGATAAGGACAGAACACCAAAAGCTCTCAGCTTTGCGTACAGCTCACGGATAGGGACAGAACACCAAAAGCTCTCAGCTTTGCGTACAGCTCACGGATAGGGACAGAACACCAAAAGCTTTCAGCTTTGCGTACAGCTCACGGATAGGGACAGAACTCCAAAAGCTCTCAGATTTTCGTACAGCTCACGGATAGGGACAGAACACCAAAAGCTCCCAGCTTTGCGTACAGCTCACGGATAGGGACAGAACTCCAAAAGCTCTCAGATTTTCGTACAGTTCACGGAAGACGTGCATGTGGATTGCAATAACTTTTGTCACCGATTGTTTTTATCTTTAATTTTAGGTCGAAATGTAGAAAAACAAACAAGCAAGTAGTAGTTAACTGTTGAGGCATTATGTTTAGATCTGGAAGACCTTAAACAGAGTAAATCTGACGGGATTATTATTATTATTTATTTATTTTTAATTGAGAGAGACAGTAAGTCGTACTCCCTTCGTAAAGAGCCTGTTGCGCGCATCAGTCCCCCCTGGAGCCGAATCAGATTTTTGGCCCACAATGCCAAGCAGAGAGCAGAGGGTTTATCAAAAATCTGATCCTGGTGAGGACCATTATTATGTTGGTTACACGTATTTCTAACACATTTTTAACACGTGTTTTTAACAGACATCTATTGTTTTTATCTCTGTGAAGTGAACTTTTGATGACGTGTTGCAATGTTCTAGAAGGAAAAAAAATGTCCATGAGAAAAAGTGTGGTGACGTCAATTGGGTTTTAACCCCAGTCTATTTTTTTAAACTCATAATGGATCAATTGGTAATTTTTCGGTAAAATTAGCCGGCAGATGAAAATATAAAATAAAATAAAGTTTTCATCCAGTCTCTGTACAAGTCCCTGCCAAGACAGTCAATACTGAGGTCAGTTACTGCCCGTGCAAAGTGAGGCAAGGAGATTTGTTTAAATTCTTAGCTTTGTCGCCATGGCCCTGTAGAAGTTATTTTGTTCATTGAGTGCATTGTAAACCTCGGTATTTTCCTCTCACCTGGCTTATTACTTTAAAAATAATAATTAGGAACAGGGCACATGGACGAAATATGTACAAATGCTCTCTCTCTCTCTCTCTCTCTCTCTCTCTCTCTCTCTCTCTCTCTCTCTCTCTCTCTCTCTCTCTCTCTCTCTCAACATACTGTAGCTCATTGTATCCTTAGTTAATAGTAGTTTCCTCATGGGCGAGGGCTGGATGTAAAGACCGAGTTCTCCACTACCTTGTAAAATAAAGTTTATTCTCTCTCTCTCTCTCTCTCTCTCTCTCTCTCTCTCTCTCTCTCTCTCTCTCTCTCTCTCTCTCTCTCTCTCGGCTCGCTCGCTCGCTTGCTCGCTCTCTCGCTCCCGTGACTTGGAAAACAAGATGTCCCCACCCCCGCTCTTTCGTGACTTTAGGAAAGGAACGTCTCTCCCTCTCTCTCGCCCTGATATAACCGCCCTGGTTGGCTGGGTGTGAGAAAAGTCTCTCTCTCTCTCTCTCTCTCTCTCTCTCTCTCTCTCTCTCTCTCTCTCCCTCTCTCTCTCTCTCTCTCTCTCTCTCTCTCTCTCACCTGACTTAGGAAAAGAGCACAACATGACGTCGTCGTCTCGGATCTCCATGGCCTTGATCTTGGGCAGGTGTTCCTCCACCGTCTCGTAACACTGGGGCATGACCATGCCGTTGTAGAAGCCGATGCTTAACTTGCTGTGGTCTAAATCCAGCTGCATTTTGGACGCCATGCTGGCCGGTTTACTCCGAGACGGGTGACTGAACAAGACAGACTGTTGGTCAATGTGAAAACATTACTGTGTGTTGGAGTGGTCATCACGTTACGCTAGCTGGTCAATGTGAAAGCCTTGCTGTGTCTTGGAGTGGTCATCACGTTACGCTAGCTGGTCATTGTGAAAACATTGCTGTGTCTTGGAGTGGTCATCACGTTACTGTAGTTGGTCAATATGAAAGCTTTGCTGTGTCTTGTAGTTGTCATCACGTTACTCTAGTTGGTCATTGTGAAAACATTGCTGTGTCTTGGAGTGGTCATCAAGTTACTGTAGTTGGTCAATATAAAAGCCTTGCTGTGTCTTGTAGTAGTCATCACGTTACTCTAGTTGGTCATTGTGAAAACATTGCTGTCTCTTGGAGTGGTCATCACGTTATTCTAGTTGGTCGTTGTAAATTTTTTGCTGTGTCTTGGAGTGGTCATCACGTTACGCTAGCTTGTTTGTGAAAAAAACCTTACGTTTCCGTAGTACCTGCGAAAAGTTCGAGACTGCGGAAGCAACACATAGCATCAAAGCACGCACACATATATATTAACACCAGGCCTGTACCGCGCCATGGGAAAAACATTTAGTCAGTCTCGATTCGAATGATTTTGGTAATCACAGTTGTGCTGTTGTAACCATTGTCAGAAGTTATAAGAAAAACACGGCCTAATGTAATTTGAATACAGCAGTCTGTGTGGTTACAAACCTACTGCCATTTGAACATCAACGGAAAATGTCATTAGGTGAACTTTTTCTGAGATATCTGACCTATAATTGTAACCTGTTACGGTAGTGGTTAGAGCAAGGCTGTCATAAACCGATGCCTGCGGAGCCCGGTCGTGTATGGATATTTTGTCTGCCGCACTCGAGTCGTATACCGTGTGACCTAGATGTCTGTGTTTACCAACCACATGCACCGTGGCCACGCCCTGGCTTGCGGAGTTCTTGGGGAAGTCAAATAAACACGTTGCAGACGCAAGCCAGTGTCCTTATGAAAGGACATCACTCAAATGAAGAGGGTGCAGACACAAGCCAATGTCCTTATGAAAGGACATCACTCAAATGAAGAGGGTGCAGACGCAAGCCAGTGTCCTTATGAAAGGACATCACTCAAATGAAGAGGGTGCAGACGCAAGCCAGTGTCCTTATGAAAGGACATCACTTTAAATGAAGAGGGGGCAGACACAAGCCAATGTCCTTATGAAAGGACATCACTCAAATGAAGAGGGTGCAGACACAAGCCAGTGTCCTTATGAAAGGACATCACTCAAATGAAGAGGGTGCAGACGCAAGCCAGTGTCCTTATGAAAGGACATCACTCAAATGGAGAGGGTGCAGACGCAAGCCAGTGTCCTTATGAAAGGACATCACTCAAATGAAGAGGGTGCAGACGCAAGCCAGTGTCCTTATGAAAGGACATCACTCAAATGAAGAGGGTGCAGACGCAAGCCAGTGTCCTTATGAAAGGACATCACTCAAATGAAGAGGGTGCAGACGCAAGCCAGTGTCCTTATGAAAGGACATCACTCAAATGAAGAGGGTGCAGACGCAAGCCAGTGTCCTTATGAAAGGACATCACTCAAATGAAGAGGGTGCAGACGCAAGCCAGTGTCCTTATGAAAGGACATCACTCAAATGAAGAGGGTGCAGACGCAAGCCAGTGTCCT
>JABMCL010002894.1:0-5000 GCA_018857735.1 Alviniconcha marisindica | reverse complement strand
CGGGCCTAAAGCGGTCATGCTGTCACATGAAGAGTAAAAGGCGAAAAAATAGAATCACAGACCTGTACAATGCAGAATGCAAATAAGACATCCTCATAGTCATAGTCATACATTAGCCATTTAAAAAAATGCCCCCGTCGGAGCCAGGGCTTTTGTCATTTTTCATATTTTTAAGTGCAAAACTTTTTTCAGCTAAAGTAATTTCCCCTTCCAGCGAAGGCTTTTCCTGCAATGCCAGCATAGGAATATCTTGAGCCATATCTAATATTACAGTCTTCTACCTGTCTTTCAGAATATAATCTTTCGTAAAACACTTTCACTTCTTTAATAACGTCCTTGCTTTCATATATTTCTTCTACATTATTCAATTAAGTTCGGTCATTTGTGTACTTATATAATTACGTTTCTCGATTCCACAAAAGTATTTTGTAATTTTGTCGCAGTCAACAGTCCATCTCGCTCTCGAGCGAAATAGAACTCCTTCCATTCTCTTGTCTCTAATCACGACTAGCTCCTGCTTATCCTGCTCCTTTCATTTTCAGTTTAAATAATCTTAGCTTCTAAACTTTGAATATTGTTTCCTAAATCTTTTTCCCTTTTTTTTCATCCAGACGTGATTTTGTTTCATTGTGGCATAGGAAATTGTCTTTGATCTAAAAAGTTCGTTAATAATACATCTAGAAACAGCTGGTCTGATATAACAAATTGAATGTCACATTTCGGAATGTTGGAAAGCTGGTCCTGCATGTGTGGTAAAGCTGCATACTCTTCAACTACAGCTTTTGTAACGTCATTAATTTCGTCCGCAAAGAGTTTATCTTTCAATAAAGAATTATAATTTCCTATGCAAACAATAGTTTGTTTTTAGACTCTTTCCCTAATGTCGACGTCAGTGTGATCATAGAATGATATGTTCTGTACCCAGGCTTAATGTCAGCATTTGTAACAAAGGTGGACAGAACGTCTGAAATCAAGAAGAAATGACTCTACTTTGCTGAAGCGTGTATTTCTGCGCCATGTGTGTCTTCTCATTTCGGGATAAGGTTCCCTCCATATATCCAAAAGGTCAAGATTTATCATTAGATTGTCCACCTGTTCTTGTGATTTGATATTATTATGATGCTTATGATTATAACAGTCTAATGTATAGTCCAAGACCACATTTCAATCACCTCCAATAATATTTCCAAAACCAACATCGTTTATCCGTTCATCAAGTTCAGCGTAAAACTCAGGTCATCACGGTTAGACCCATACAAACTGACTGTCAAAAAATCCCTATCCATTATTCCTTGTACACTTTTTTCCACTGAAAATTCTAAATTATTGTTGAATAATATGGCAACGCCTCTCAAGTTTGAGTTATACGATGCAAAGTAAGACTTATATCCCCACTCAGCCCGAATACAGTTTTCCACTAAGGAAAGCTAATTGCCAACGTTCTTTGCGCCGTACCCTTCCCTTTTGTCCTTAAGTAATGCACTTGTATCAGTGTACTATGGAGTGGTTGCCCTGGCAGCTCACTGAAACAATCTTAACTGTGTTACTCATTGTCAAAGCTTGATACTATAGCAAGGAGACCACCTTTCTCAGGCAACAGTAACTAGGACAAACAAAACAGACTTATAACACTACCCTGTAAACAAAGTTCACAAGACTCAAATACAACGCCAATGGGAAAAGGTCTACACTGAGAACTACATTAAGGACGTACCTAACAAGATAGCCAAGCATAACAAGCTGCCGGCACAGGCACACGCAAAAGTCGCATAAAGTTAAAACCAGGTTTCAGTATGCACGTGGTCATGAGATACGGTGGCCACTGCTGTCAAAATAAACCAAATTACACGCAAACAAATATACAAGAGAAATACATGGTCTACAGATCAATACAGTCGAATAGAGAATATCTAAGACAAAGAATTACGGATGGCGAAGCGAAGAGAGATGGTGTGTGTGTGTGTGGGGAGGGAGGGAGTGGGGATGCGAAGGGAGAGGGGAGGGAAGGAGAGAGCAAAACAAAACAAACAAACAAACAAAAGAAAAAGGAAAAAAGAAAAAGAAAACAAACAAACAAACAAAAAACAGACGGAGCAAAAAAAAACCAAAAAACCAAAACGGAGCAAAACAAAACAAACAAACAAACAAAAGGGGCAGATTTTCTGGAGGAACACAAACAAGAAGACACCAAAACGAACGAGCTACAACAAAACAACAAAAACAAACCAACGAACAACAACAAACAACAAAAGAAAAAACAACAAACGGAGCAAAACAAACCAACAACAAAGAAAAACACAACAACATCGCGACAAACAAACAAACAACACACAAAGAAAATTTGTTGGGGCAAAAACAAACAAACAAACAACAAACAGAAGGAAAAAAAAGGGGGGTGGTGGGGGGGGGAAGCTGCAAAAAACAACAACCAAACCAAACCAAAACCAAACCAAACAACACACAAAAAACAAAAACAAACAAAAACACACAAACAAAACAAAAAACGCACCAGAGGGGTGGGCACGAAAGGAAGAGAGGTCAACGTTAGCTTTCCGCATCTCAGATGAAGCTTGTTTCGCTGGAGAAACACACTGTCATGCCCTCGTACCCACAGTGTGTGTCCAGGCTGCACACTTCTGGACGCACAAAATCACGTGCCTCTTGACATTCAACAAAAGTATACATACATGTGTCATTAAAAAAAAAGAAAAAAACACCGATTGGGCAGAAACTGTGTCTCTGCATTCACACGGACCAGTTCGACAGGCTCGCCATTCAGTTTATACTTGGGTGTTTCCTTTCGATATATTCTTCCCTCCCATAGCACCCTCCCTCGTGTTCCTTCCCGCTTCCTTTCCCAGCATTCCAGTTCTCCTCCAACATCAACTCATCTACTTCCGGTTGCAACGTCGATCGGATGACGTCGTCGTCGACATGGGGAGAGAACTGCACGCGCTTCACTGTAGCAATCACCAAAGCCAGCGTGTGCAGGAGAGTACAGCCGACCCGCGTACCAAGAAACAGGGCATGGTAGCGATACCTGTCCAGAAGAAACATAGTGTCTTTACTCTTTTATAAAAACCCCACACACACACACACACACACACACACACACACACACACACACAAACCCCAAAACCCCCACACACACCCCAAACACACACACCCACACCAAACAACAAAAACAAAAGGGGGGGGGGGCGGGGGGGGGAAAAAAAAACAAGGGGAGGGGGAGAGGGGGAGGGGAACCCAAAAAAACCCCGAACTGGGGAATGGCTCGAAAATTTATTTTCCAAGGATTGTAGTTTGGGTTTGGTTAAAGACCTGTCAAACCAACTAGTCCTTGCTAAAACTAAAAATGAACAGTGGAGAAAAATTATACGAAAACAAAAACAAACAAAAAACTAACAAAAAACCAAAAAAATTTTTAAACATGATAAACAATATACGAACAAATAGAATATAATACTACCCTTTTAATAGTAATAAACATAAAAAAAAACAGAAAACATCTTGGGGAAAAAATTTTTTTTGGGGAGAGCGAGGAGCGAGAGAACCCCCCAAAACCCCGAACTCGAAAACTTTTTTTTTCCAAAGGAATGTAGTTTGGGTTCATTTAGCCCGTCTAACAATTGGGTCCTTGTAAACTACCGAATAAGGAAAAATTTAAAAAAAAATTATATGAGAGAAAAAAAAGTTTTACAAACTCGATTAATTTTTAAAAACAGGAAAAACAATACATAAACAAATAAAATAAAAATACTCCCACTATTAATAGTAATAAACATACAGGAAAAACAAAATCTTTAAAAAATACTTTGAAAGGGACAAGAATAAATAAGATGGTACATAAAAAATGGTGTTGACATATCTCGCAATTTTTGAAAAAATCATGAAAGCATATCATGGCTCGGGGTTGGTTTTGGGGGGGGTTGGGGGGGGGGGGGGGGGGGGGGGAGGGAGGAAAAAAAGCAAGAAAAAAAAAAAAAGCATGTAGATCAGATCATAAATCACAGTAGCAATGCTGCATTCATTCACACCTCACACACAGATACGCACACCCCCCACACACACAGCGCGGTAGCAACAGTAAATCACTTTTCACGATGTGATAAACGATGATTCCCGGGATCTGTATAGCAAGCATTTGGGCTACAGAAATAAAAAGGGGGGACTGGGGTGGGGGGGGGGGGGGGGGTCAAAGCTGTCTTATACGGGGAAACCGGGGGGAAGCGAGAGAGAGGAAGGGGAAAAGGAGGGAGGGAGGAGAGGGGAAAAGAAAAGAGAAAAAGAGAGAGAGAGAGGAAAAGGGGAGGGGAGAGAGAGAAAAGAGAGAGAGAGAGAGGGGAGAGGGGGGGCAATGTTAATTCTTGGATTTTTACGCCTTTCAGTGGCAAAAGGATCACATGTGGCAAAGGGAAAAGGGGAAAACGAAACAGAAAAACCCGGCAGACAGACAGACAGACAGACAGACAGACAGACGACAAGGGCAGGGCAGACAGACAGACAAAAGACAGGGCGAAAAGAAAACAAAATACAGGAGCCGCTGCTGGAACTCCTCAAAATGCAATGTTTGAGTCATAATGATGATGATGATGATGATGATGATGATGATGATGATGAGGAGGAGGAGGAGGAGGAGGAGGAGGGCTGAGATGTATTAGACCTGAGGGTGGCGAGTTTGTAGAGATTCACAGAAACCGTGCACTATGTTAATGATAGCAATGATGATGATGGCAGTGCTTATGATGATGGTGATGATGATGGAAAAAGATACCTGAAGATGGTGAGGTTTTAGAGACTGCAGGAGCTGCTACCGTCACAGCCGGAAATCAATGATAACCATGATGATGATGATGACGACGACGACGACGGCGACGACGACGATGATGATAATGATATTTGACCTGAAGAAGGTGAGGTTGTAGAGACTGCAGGAGCTGCTTCAGTCATAGCCGGAACTCCACAACATGCAATGTTTCAATGATAAAATGATGATG
>JABMCL010001770.1:190000-192500 GCA_018857735.1 Alviniconcha marisindica | reverse complement strand
AAGGCAGGCAGGTGGGTGTCTAAGAAATGAAGCAGATTATCGGGATGCAGGGTTTCCAAGGCGAGGAGGATCGGTTGTGCAGCAGATGGGATGGGGCATAATCATGAACTCTTACGTTTTCCTGTATACGGAGTCCTTTCCCCTGAGTCAAAAACCGCTTCCTCCCCCTCTCTCTGTCTCTGTCTTTCTCTGTCTCAGTCTGTCTGTCTGTCTGTCTGTCTGTCTCTGTCTCTCGTTCTCTGTCTCTGTCTCTCTCTGTCTTTCTGTCTCTCTGTCTGTCTGTCTCTGTCTGTCTGTCTGTCTCTCTGTCTGTCTCTCTCTCTGTCTGTCTCTCTCTCTCTCTCTCTCTCTCTCTCTCTCTCTCTCTCTCTCTCTCTCTCTCTCTCTCTCTCTCTCTCTCTCTCTCTCTCCCTCTCTCTCTCTCTCTCCACACACACGCCAGGTGATCTGATGTGTCCATTATGTAACACGGCGAACGAAAATGAAATGCATACCTTATTGTATTGCAAATTTCTAAATGACCTGAGACAAAAATATATTCCCAGAAAATACACTGTGCAACCTTCCTCTGCTACTCTTAGACGAATGATGCACGATAAAAATTGTCTTCACGACTCATTAGGTAGATTCATCTACCACTCAAATAAACGCCGCGAGTCGAGTGCGAGTAAATACAAGGTAAATATAAACTCCACCAGATTTACATGTCCCACACAATTGAATGAAACACTAAAAATGGCTCACGTCGCTTCTCATCTTAATGCACTGGTGGTGACAGCCTAGCGATAATTTATGTGTGTAATCTCCCTTTTCACCCATCTCCATACCCCCTTCAAGCCCCGGAACCGCCCACCCCTCCTTCTTCCCGTCCCCAATAAGCCTTGTAGTTTCTTTGGACGTCAAGCACCATGTTTACTTGCTTACACCAGCGCTCTGGACCTCGTTTTGTTTAAGATTGTGGCGGACACTGAGTGAAAAAAAAACCCACAGCAAACAAACAAACAAAAGGAGATAGCTCAGTGGTTAGAGCGCCGGACTCGTGATTGAAAGGTCGCGGGTTCGAATCCTTGCAGGAGCGGCGGGAGAATTTTCTTCTCCAGGGTCACTTTCTGAGCTGACTCTTATTTCGGTATCCGTTCCACCCCCGTGTTACCGCAGTAGCACGTAAAGACCCCGGTCATTCTGCCAAAAGTGCAGGTGGCAGGTTACAGCTAAACACGCATACACCTTACGTATGTGGCTTTGCATGATGTGACATGGAGCATGGTTGTATGGTGTACACAGAACTTGCGCCGAGACGGCTGCAGTTTCATGTGGCAGCAGCCATGCCAGCGCTGTAAGTACTACACCACTTCGGTGGATATTCAAAAAAAACGCGCTATAAAAAGCGAGTCACTCATGTAGAATCACATGCGAGCGCAGTGAGTCTGCTCAAGAGAGCGGAGAATAGCGCTATATAAGCGATCATCAATCAAGCAATCATCAAAAACAAACAAACAAACAAATAAAACACTGAAAACAAAACCGCAACGACGAAAACAAAACGGGGGTCAGTAAAACACGAATCTGAAACAGAACGAAGCCCAGAACGCTTGTCAGTGCAAAAATCAGCACACAACACAAGGGAGGTAATCAGCGCTCGAATACGTAACGCAAGTACAACAACAAAGACCTGAGTCGCCTACGGTAACTCTCACCTGGCATGCGTGTACATACAAGGGACGTAAACTCCACCAGAGGTGCTTGTGGGGAGTGAGCCGGTTTGGCCCGGCGCGGTAAGGCGTTAGGCTGGTAAACGGAAGGACCTCGGTTCGATACCGCGGCTTCGGCTCTCCTTTTCCCTTCGAAAAGGTTGTGGTTTGAGGACACTGTCTTGGACTTTGTCCAGCACTTCCCATTGAAACATTAAAATGGCTCTCATCGCTGCCCATCTTAATGCAGAAGTCATTCTGGTGGTGACAGTGTAGCGGTAGGTATATAATCTCCCTCTCCCCCCCCTCCCCCCCCCCCCCCCCCCCCCCCCCCCCCTTCTCCCCGTCCCTAATAAGCCGTACGGTTTCTGTGGACGTTAAGCACCATGTTTACTTACTTATTTATGTACTTGTGGAGTGCATAGTCGAGTAAGTAAGTAAGTAAAATGGTGCTTAACGTCCACAGAAACCGTACGGCTTATTAGGGACGGGGAGAAGGGGGGGAAGGGGGTATGGAGGTGGAGGGAGAAGGAGATTATATACCTATCACTACACTGTCACCACCAAATGACTTCTGCATTAAGATGGGCAGCGATGAGAGCCATTTAATGTTTCAGTAGGAAGTGATGGACAAAGTCACAAGACAGTGTCCACAAACCACAACCTTTTTGAAGAGAAAGGAGAGCCGAAGCGGTATCGAACCGAGGTCCTTCCGCTTACCCAACCTAACGCCATACCGCTAGGCCAAACCGGCTCACATTTAGTCGATGATGATGATGAAGTGATGCTTAATGTCCTCAGATGTCAGT
>JABMCL010001770.1:170000-172500 GCA_018857735.1 Alviniconcha marisindica | reverse complement strand
CCGTCGTCTGACAGAAGGCGTTGGGGCGGACAGCCACGTTGCCATTGTCGTCTGCCACATTGAATTCCGGGAATGTTGGTTATGTCCCTTTACGTCTAATTGTTTTTCTTCTTCTTCTGGCTGTGGCATTGAGCTACAGTGGGCCGTGACGAGAGGTGTTGAACAGGAAAGAAAAAAAAAGCACACACAAAAGTATGATTATTTGTTTAGGTATTTATTTGCACATTTATAGATTTCTTTTCTTTTCTTTTCTTTTAAGAAGAGAGACGAGAAGAAGGAGAGAGAGAGAAGAGCAGAAGAGAGAAAAATATTTAAATGAAGTTCATGATATTATTTTTGCGATATACGTCATCTCTTAAGTCCTCTGGGGAACATCCATCATCCTACCCCCTTTCTTCTGTGTTACAGTTATTCCTGAATAACCTTACTTTGACTGACGAGGCCCAACCACCTTTAATCATTTGTCTTCCGAGCCGAAACAAAGAACCGAATGACAAACTGTTGAACAGCGCGGTCAAAGGGAAAAATTTCTAGTGGATCTCCCCCATTTTTTTATTATTAGTTTTTGTTTTTTCTCGCGGTGGTGAATTTAAGGGTAGGTAAGGTTAAGGCGCAGTTAGATAGAACAGATCGTCTGACAGAAGGCTTAGCGGATAGCCACGTTGATTGTCGTCTGAATTGAATTCCGGGAATGTTGGTAGTCCTTAGTCTAAGTTTCCTCCTGGCTGTCCATTAGCTACAGTGCTGGACGAGATGTGACAAGAAAGAAAAAAAAAAGCACAACAAAAGAGATTTTGAGGATTTATTGACATTTATAGTTTTTTTTTAGAGAGAGAGAGAGAGAGAGAGAGAGAGAGAGAGAGAGAGAGAGAGAGAGAGAGAGAGAGAGAGAGAGAGAGAGTAAATCAATCAATAGACGGCTAAATATATGATAAACGAATAACCAAACAAAACAGAATAATCAATAAGCAGACAAACAAATACTTAAAACAAAAGTCCCCGCCCATGAGGATGTGCAAAACAGCTGTGTTAAATCGCTTGGATGTAGAAACCTGCCCAGAACCAGCAACATTCAAATCCACTGATCAAACAGCAGCGAACATAATGAGGGTCACACTGACTCATGAGCAGCATAGCCAGAGAAGCAAACTGTGATTCTAAACCAATAAATCGCTTACACACGACCAAAGACATCCATACGTTTGATGGCACAAGCCTCTTCAGTGATAATGTGCAGCTGCATGCTAGATCTTGTTGCTGTTGGCAACACGTTTCTGGCGGTACGCCATCTATAACACACAGACGATTCTGGCGAACGTCTCACACCTTCCACAGGGAATCACAGAGCAACGCTCCCTAGCTGTCAGTCACTTAACTTAGCTCTTCTGATGTCATCCTGCCTCTGTACTTGACGTCACGACAGCTGGGTAGATTTCGTCATCGGAGGCAACGGGGTATGGAGACTCAACAAATGTTCGTGTTGATCTCTCTCCCCCTACTCTCTCTCTCTCTCTCTCTCTCTCTCCCTCCCCCCGTTATTTTTCTTCTTCTCCATTTGAACCCTTTCAGTGCCATACTTGCCACGCCATCACTCGGAAAACGACCAGTAAAAGTCCAAAATTTGAAACCATAATCCCCCCCCCCCCCCCCCCCCCACCCCCCTTTGCATGAGAATGTGAAAGGATTTCTATCAAAACGCACAATGCTGAAAACAGATTTGTTACAGAACCATCAGATATACTGTCTGGGGGCGTGTATGTGAGCACTTTTCAGCCCTGAAATTTTACTGGCTTGGGCAGTGAAGGGGTTAATAGTGAATCAGTTGATTCTGGCTCACTGTCAGTTCAGTGTTTGCCAAAAATGCATGTGCTGTGCTGATTCATCATCCCACCCAACGTGGCGTTCTTTGACACGTCTGTCTGAGTGCCACAGTTTGTCCCATTGAGCTAGAAGTGTGTACTTTGCCCTGACGTCACACGACGGAGCCTTGCGCGCGCGTCATACAGTACCTTAGCCGTTAAATCACTTTAAAAGTACAATAGCAGGATTAATTGTGCGTCATACTGTACCTTATCCGTTAAATCACTTTAAAAGTACAATAGCAGGATTAATTGTGCGTCATACTGTACCTTATCCGTTAAATCACTTTAAAACTACAATAGCTGGATTAATTGTGTGTCATACTGTCCCTTAGCCGTTAAATCACTTTAAAACTACAATAACAGGATTAATTGTTCGTCATATTGTCCATTATCCGTTAAATCACTTTAAAACTACGATAACAGGATTAATTGTGTGTCATACTGTACCTTAGCTGTTAAATCACTCAAAAACGACAATAACAGGATTATTTGTTCGTCATACTGTCCATTATCCGTTAAATCACTTTAAAACTACGATAACAGGATTAATTGTGTGTCATACTGTACCTTAGCTGTTAAATCACTCAGTAACGACAATAACAGGATTATTTGTTCGTCATACTGTCCCTTATCCGTTA
>JABMCL010001770.1:145000-150000 GCA_018857735.1 Alviniconcha marisindica | reverse complement strand
CTGCTGCTGATGATGATGATGATGACGATGACTGACTTTTTCAAAATCAAAATATTTATAAGCTCGAATTGCAAGCGTTTTGCAACGTGCGTTTTGTTTGAATGTCTCCCTGCTTTACATTGGAAAACAACAAGGGCCAGTTCGGTGTTTTGTTGTTTATATGTATATTTGTTTGCATTTACTTAATTATTATACTTTTTGCATTGCGTTAAAGGAAACCACTGTACAAAAACTTACACTTCTCTGTCTGTCTGTCTGTCTGTCTGTCTGTCTGTCTCTGTCTCTGTCTCTGTCTCTCTCTCTCTCTCTCTCTCTCTCTCTCTCTCTCTCTCTTGGGTACATTAAGATAAACACATACAATTGATTTAAACGAAATTGATTCCTACACCATAATCGTAAATTCAACAAACAACAAGTATAGGAAACACAAAAGCAACGTGCTTATGTACCTGCTACCTGACATACCTAACATACCTCTCGTCTCCAGGGAGATTCCGGTCCGCCTGGACCGGCTGGACCGCCCGGACCGCAAGGACCGCGTGGAAGCCCCGGAGAACGTGGACAGGATGGAGCACCCGGTCAGGACGTAAGTCACGATTCTCTCCCTTTGATTTCAAGACCTCTCCACCGGTTATCTTTTGTGATTTGTTTCACCTTGTCTTTTCGACAGTATGGAGTATGGGATAATTTGCTGGTTTACTGATGGCATGGTTTGATAGCTGCTTGGCGAATATAATTATTGGATGTCTAGATTTCTGAGTCTATGGATTTGTTGTTGTTTGTTTGTATTTGTTTTTTTTTCAGCTCATACCTCTTCTTCTTCTTCTTCTTCTTCTTCTTCTTTTATTTTTCTTCTTTAGTTGTTGTTGTTGTTGGTGTTGTTGAGGCTGTTTTAGCTATTTGGGCTGATTTGGTTCCTGTTCCTGTTTACTGATTGCCAACTTCTGTATTTTTGCACTCGATATTTTTTACATTTGTGGTGTATGTGAAAACATATATTTATACAGATAAACTGTTCGTTTTATAACAAAAGAAGAAAAGTATCATTTTCAGACACAATCACTTCTCTGTCTGTCTGTCACTCTTTGTGTCTCTCTGTGTCTTTGTCTGTCTACGTCTCTGTCTCTGTCTGTCTGTCTGTCTCTGTCTGGTTGTTTCTCTGTCTGTCTGTCTCTGTCTGTCTATCTCTCTCTGTGTCTCTCTCTGTCTCTGTCTCTCTGTCTCTGTCTGTCTGTCTGTCTGTCTGTCTCTGTCTCTCTCTGTCTCTGTCTCTCTGTCTCTGTCTCTGTCTCTGTGTCTCTGTCTCTCTGTCTCTGTCTGTCTGTCTGTCTGTCTGTCTGTCTGTCTGTCTGTCTGTCTGTCTGTCTGTCTGTCTCTCTCTCTCTCTCTCTCTCTCTCTCTCTCTCTCTCTCTCTCTCTCTCTCCTCCTCTCTCTCTCTCACCCCCATCCCTCTCTTTCTCTCCCCTTCTCCACCCCCCCCTTTCAACTCCCTAACCCCATCCCGCCATCTTTGCATACCTCGTGTGCCCTTCCTCGCCCTGTCGATAATGATGATGACGATGATGATGAGGATGAGGATGAGGATGATGATGAAAAGCACGACTGTGGCTGTGTGTGTGCAGGGTCTGCGTGGTGTGGACGGACTGCCTGGTCAGCCCGGACCTCCCGGTCCAGTTGGAAACATCGGTCCCCCAGGAGTTCCAGGCATGGCCGGAGCCAAGGTAATGTGTCCAAAAATCTATTTCCATTGACTTTTGAGGACGTACCTCTGCTGGAGTTTATGACGTAATCTTGTGTGCGTGTGACTTAGCGATGCTTTGTATGGAAGTCTTTGTGAATTTTCGTATGGTTTATATGCTTGTATACCATTGATTTGTATAATTAAGGGTATCTGCACATTGTATGGAACATTTTCTTTAAGTTGTAAAGCGCATTGAGTTTCCGAAAGCGCTCTGTAAGTTTCTTTTTATTATTATTACCTTCTATTTACTCCCACGCCAGGTGAGAGTTACCGTAGGCGACTCAGGTCTTTGTAATTGCTGTTTGTGTGACGTCTTTCGTGCGATAATTAACTCCCTTGGGGGTTAATTATAGATTTTTGTATTAAGCGGAAAAAAGCGAAAGACTGTTGGTGAGACAGAAGTGGAAGAGAACAAGGAAGATGTATAGCCTATTCGTCAGATCTAGATGGGATACGGACTCAAAGCACTTGAATCTTTATACACACACACACACACACACACACACACACACACACACACACACACACACACACACACACACAACACACACACACACACACACACACACACATACATGGGCTTCTTCTTTCGGTGAGTAGTGCATTTTCCCTGTTCTTTTCATTTCCACATTTGTTCAGAATTTATGGGTAAGTAGTGGGTCGGGTTGGGTGGAAATTTGAATGAAACGCTGTCTTTGTTTTTTTTTTTGTGTATGTGTGTGTGTGTGTGTGTGTGTGTGTGTGTGTGTGTGTTGTGTGTGTGTGTGTGTGTGTGTGTGTGAATGCGTGCGTGCGTGCGTGCGTGCGTGCGTGCATGTGTTTTATGTGTACGTTTTTGTGCGTGTGTGTACTTACTATTTATTTTCAGAACGACTGGGCATTAAACACCTAGTAACCAATACTGACTTGTCCTTTTTGTCTAAAAATGACGCTGCAGTTGTTGTTTTCTCATTTTGTTGTTGCTTGTTGTTGTTGTTGTTGTTGTTGTTGTTTGTCTGGTATAAAGCAGAACAGTGTGTGTTTGCAGGGTGACCAAGGAGCACCGGGCCCTAAGGGAGGCGCCGGTCCCCAGGGTGCCCGTGGCGAGAACGGAATGCCCGGCATGACGGGGGAGGTCGGCATGCCCGGACCCCCTGGTCTTCCTGGATCACCTGGCGAGGATGGCGCACCGGTGAGTGCTGCATAGGTCTTCATTGACTTACCTCATTGGCACCTTGTGTGGCATAGGTCTTCATTGACTTGCCTCATTGGCACCTTGTGTGGCATAAGTCTTCATTGACGTGCCTCATTGGCACCTGGTGTTGCATAGGTCTTTATTGACATACTCCATGTCCACCTTGTGTGGCATAAGTCTTCATTGATTTACCTCATTGGCACCTTGTGTGGCATAGGTCTTCATTGACGTACCTCATTGGCACCTTGTGTGGCATAGGTTTTCATTGACGTACCTCATTGGCACCTTGTGTTGCATAGGTCTTATTGACGTACCTCATTGGCACCTTGTGTGGCATAGGTCTTCATTGACGTACCTCATTGGCACCTTGTGTGACATAGGTCTTCATTGACGTACCTCATTGGCACCTTGTGTGGCATAGGTCTTCATTGACGTACCTCATTGGCACCTTGTGTGGCATAGGTCTTCATTGACGTACCTCATTGGCACCTTGTGTGACATAGGTCTTCATTGACGTACCTCATTGGTACCTTGTGTGGCATAGGTCTTCATTGACATACCCCATGGTCACCTGGTGTTGCATAGGTCTTTATTGATATACCCCATGTCCACCTTGTGTTGCATAGGTCTTAACTGACATACCTCATGGCCTCCTTGTGTTGCATAGGTCTTCATTGACATACCTCATGTCCACCTTGTGTTGCGTAGGTCTTCAGGGACCTACCTCAATGTCACCTTGTGCTGTAGATCGTGGCATAATTCATGGTCATCTTTTGTTGTAGGTCTTGACATAGTTAGTGGTCACTTTTGTTGCAGGTGTCACTTTTGTTGCATAGGTCTTCACTGACATCAGAGCCAATCACATAAAAGGGTTCAAAAGAACACTATATATTAGGACAAAATACAACATGCAAATTTTCGGAGTAATTCCCTTGACCAAACTGCAAAACGGCACTTAAATAACAGTTAAACGGTTTTAAAAAAAAAGAGAAAAAAAGACAAAAAAAGACGTAGAACTGGGATAATTATCTGCTTTTGGCTGAACTACGTTGTTTTTGTGTCCAGTGATTCAAAGGATGTTGGCATGGCTATCAACCAAAAGCAGATAACGTCAGCATTAAGTGTCCTAGTTCTAATCTAATTTTTTACCGTTTAACTATTGTTTAAGTGTCATTTTGTAGCTTGATAAAAGGATTACTCCGAAATTCACATGTTGTGTCTTGTTCTAATGAATAACATTCTTTTTAACCTTTTATGTGTTTGGATCTTGTTTTAGAACGCTAGCAGTCATTCTTGTTTCAGATTATTTTCTTAACTGACATAGTTCATCATTATAATGTCTTCGTGGTCATCTTGTGTTGTAGCTCTTGCCCTATTACATGATCATCTTGTATTGTAGGTCTTGACATACCTCATGGTCATCTTGCGACTCCAGCAAACGAAACAATCACACACAATCAATCAATGTTTTATTTTATGTCTGTTCACATCGAGATGATATTACACACACACACACACACACACACACACACACCACACACACACACACACACACACACACACACACACACACACACACACACTTTCCACACCACCACCACCACCACTACTGCCACCACCATTTACATTATTAACGCACGTCATTCATCGTGACAACTGGTCCATTTCAGGGAGACCCTGGTCCGTCCGGACCACCCGGGTTCCCCGGTCCTAGAGGGCAGCCTGGTCTCGCTGGCAGCCCCGGGATGCCTGGTCCTAAGGGAGCCTCGGTGAGTATCCATCACCTTCATGCTGCACGTCTCTCGTTCCCCTGCCACTCCCCACCCTCCCTCTCTCTTTTTTTTTAACCCCCTCACTGCCTCAGCCGGTAAAGTTTCCAGGCTAAAAAGTGCACACATACACGCCTGCAAATAGCATATTTTGATAGTCCTGTGACAAGTCTAGTTTCAATACTGTGCATTTGTATTGACACTTGGCAATAAAGTTATACTGTATTGTATTTTAATTAAAAAAATCCTTTTTGACGTGCTCATGTAAAGGGGAAGAGGGACCGTAATGATTTCAAATTTGGCACTTTTGTTGGT
>JABMCL010001770.1:137500-140000 GCA_018857735.1 Alviniconcha marisindica | reverse complement strand
ACCCCAGGGTACACAAGGACCACAGGGCCCATCTGGAGAGAGGGTAGGTGGTCATGGCGATGACCCTGACCTCTTGACACGAGGAGAGAGGGTCGTTTTTGGAATGATGATGATGATGATGATGATGATGATGATGATGATGATGATGATGATGATGATGATGATGACGGCGACGGCGACGACGATGGTGGTGGTGGTGGTGATGGTGGTGGTTTTATGATGATGATGATGATGATGATGATGATGATGATGATGATGATGATGATAGTTTGAGATAAACTGTTCCAAGTGAATTAAATTTGAGCAATATCACCTGGAGGGCACATATTCGTGTTTAGCATTAGCTAGGCAACAATGTGCTGTGTGATGAATATTTTTGTTGTAGTTTCTAACGTCTTTGTTTGCTTATATGCTCTTCTTTCGTTGTGAATAATTCAGATGTTGCCAGCTTTGCTTTTAATCTTGCCTTGGAAAATATAACGTTATACCTTCTGAATTTTAAAGTGTAGACTTATGGATTGTGTTACTATATGGAATCTTTAAGGTGTCTTCGATACTTTGTTCAAAGTGAATAATCACCTCAGGCTTGTCGTTTACTCTTGCACGTTGCAATAATTCATCCATTGAACGATGGTATACTTATAACTAAATGCATACCGGTGTTGTGGTTTCAGGGTTCCCCTGGTAAAGACGGCACCCCCGGACCTCCTGGACCTTCCGGCCCCCCTGGTGACGTCGGCAGCACGGGAGAAACTGGTCCCCAGGGACAGCCTGGACCTGAGGTCAGTTCTGGTTCGGTTCTCAGTGTCTGTCTTTATCTCTGTCTCTGTCTGCCTGTCCCTGTCTCTCTCTATCTCTCATTTTCTCTGCCTCTCTCTGTTTCACTGTCTCTGCCTCTGTCTGTCTCTCTATCTGTCAGTCTGTCTGTCTCTGTCTGTCTCTGTCTCGTCTGTCTCGTCTGTCTCTGTCTCGTCTCTGTCTCTCTGTCTCTGCTGTCTCTCTCTGTCTCTGTCTGTCTCTGCTCTGTCTGTCTGTCCTTCTGTCTCTGTCTCGTCTGTCTGTCTCTCTGTCTGTCTCTGTCTGTCTGTCTGTCTTCTGTCTTCTGTCTGTCGTCTGTCTGTCTGTCTGTCTGTCTGTCTCTGTCTTCTGTCTGTCTGTCTCTGTCTCTCTCTTCTCTCTCTCTCTCTCTCTCTCTCTCTCTCTCTCTCTCTCTCTCTCTCTCTCTCTCTCTCTCTCTCTCTCTCGCTCATCTCATCTTGTGCCTGTCTTTGTCTCTCTCATTTTCCTTTTTTTGAACACACACACACACACACACACACACACACACACACACACACACACACACACACACACACACACACACACACACACGTATGCAGACAGACAGTGACAGAACTGATGTGAACATTTTTCAAACATTTGAAAATGAGTACAAAATATGCGAGTGAACGAAACAGAATGTTGACGCTGGACGATTAAGAACAACAGATATTAAGAGCGATTAAGAATAACAATGTTCTAACAGTCGATGTCCGTTGCAGGGTGAGCCAGGTGAGAGAGGTCCCCAGGGTGGTCCCGGACCTCCAGGATTCCAGGTGAGACGATAGAATAAACCGCTTTCTAATGCATCATATAGTCATCATTACAATCCATCTCCGTAACGCTCATGTTTCCCATCAGTTTATTTATTAGTCATTCATCGTGATGTTCACCATCGGTTTGCTGTTCATTTCAGTCATGTCTCATTTCGCGTGTAAATAAACATTTGATATACCTCTGGTGGAGTTTATGTACCTTGCATTTACACGCAATCCAGGTGAAAATTACTGTAAGCGATTCAGGTCTTTGTTGTTGTGTTTGTGTGACGTCTTTCGAGTGTTAATTAACTCCCTTGTGTGTTGATTTTGAATATCTGATGGTCTACCCGACAATCTAGTTCAATCATTGATTTACGTGGTCACAGGCGTTCCCTTGTTGATTGAACGTGGTCACAGGTGTTCCCGTTGTTCAAATACCTGTCTGATGTGTGTGACAGGGACCTCTTGGCCTCCATTTTGTTCACTGTACGTGGTCACAGGTGTTCACCCTTGTTCAAATCCTCCTCTGATATTGTGTGTGTCGGGGACCTCGTGGTCGTCCCTTTCGTTTGCTGTTTGTACGTGGTCACAGGTGCTCCCCTGATGTCGTGTGTGTGGTGAGGCCCTCCTGGCCCTCCCTTTGTTGACTGTACGTGGTCAAAGGTGTTCATCCTTGTTCAAATCCTCTTCTGATGTTGTGTGTGTGTGAGTGTGTGTGTGTGTGTGTGTGTGTGTGAGTGTGTGTGTGTGTGTGTGTGTGTGTGTGTGTGTGTGTGTGTGTGTGAGTGTGTGTGTGTGTGATGTGAGTGTGTGTGTGTGTGTGTGTGTGTGTGTGTGTGTGTGTGGGGATTGCGTTCTTTTGTTGTTTTGTTTGTCAAGTGTGTGTGTGTGTGGTGAGGCCTCGCCTTTTGTTGTGTGGTCAC
>JABMCL010001770.1:130000-132500 GCA_018857735.1 Alviniconcha marisindica | reverse complement strand
ATGGATGTGGTGTACTTGCAGCGCAATTTGTTTGTTGCGTGGCTGGTGCCACGTGAAACTGCTGCTATATTGGCGTACGTTCTGTGTACACCATACAATTATGCACCAGTTTACGGTGTCATTTCGTTCGAAGTAACATACGTAGGTTGCGTGAGTATTTGGTTGTAACCTACCACTTGCACTTTTGGCGGAATGACCGGGATCTTTTACGTGCTACTGCGGTAACACGGGAGTGGAACGGATACCGAAATAAAAGACATGCACAGAAAGTTGACCATGGAGAAGAAGATTTTCCGCCGCTTCTGCCGGGACTCGAACCCGGGACCTTTAGATCACGAGTCCGGCGTTCTAACCACTGAACTATCCCAGCTCCCTGGATGTTGACTCCCTACTGTTGGTGTTGACTGCCTACTGTTGATGTTGACTGCCTACTGTTGAAGTTGACTCCCTAATGTGGATGTTGAATTTCCTCTGAGGATATTGTCTCCCTACTGTAGCTGTTGATCCCCTCTCCCCCCATGGATGTTGACTCCCCACTGTGGGTGGTGTTGACTCCCCACTGGTGGGTGATGTTGACTCCCCACTGTGGGTGATATTGACGCGCTGCTATATATGTTGACTGTGACTGTTGACTCCCCACTGTGGATGTTAACACTTCCTGTGGATGTTGACTCCCCACTGTGGATGTTGACTCCCTACTGTGGGTGATGTTGACTCCCCACTGTGGATGTTGACTCCCTACTGTGGGTGATGTTGACTTTTCACTGTGGATGTTGACTCCCCACTGTGGGAGCTGACTTCCCTCTGTGGACATCGACTCCCCACTGTCATTGTTGTCTCTTCGCTGTGCATGTCGACTCCCCAGTGTGGATGTTGGCTCCCCAGTGTGAAAGTTGACTCCCCAATGTAGATGTTGACACCGAACTGTGGATATTGACTCCCCGTTCACTCCCCACCTGACTCCCCACTGTGGATGTTGATTCCCCACTGTAGATGTTGACTCCCCACTGTGGATGCTGACTCCCCACTGGGGATGCTGACTCCCCACTGTGGATAATGACTCCCCACTGTAGATGTTGACTCTCCACTGTGGATACTGACTCCCCACTGTCACTGTTGACTCTTCACTGTGGATGTCGACTCCCCAGTGTGGATGTTGGTTCCCCACTGTGAACGTTGACTCCCCAATGTAGATGTTGACCCCGAATTGTGGATGTTGATTCCCCACTGTAGATGTTGACTCCCTACTGTGGATAATGACTCCCCACTGTGGATATTGACTCCACACTGTGGATATTGACTCCCCACTGTAGATGTTGACTCCCCACTGCCGATGCTGGCTCCCTCCCCTCTGTGGATATTGACTCCACACTGTAGATGTTGACTCCCCACTGTGGATGTTGACTCGCCATTGTGGATAATGACTCCCCACTGTGGATATTGACTCCACACTGTAGATGTTGACTCCCCACTGCCGATGCCGACTCCCCACTGTGGATATTGACTCCACACTGTAGATGCTGACTCCCCACTGCGGAAGTTGACTCGCCACTGTGGATATTGACTCCACGCTGTGGATGTTGACTCCCCACTGTGGTCGATGTTGACATCCTGCTCTGGCTGTTGACTCCCCACTGTGGTCGATGTTGACTTCCTGCTCTGGCTGTTGACCCCCCACTGTGGTCGATGTTGACTTCCTGCTCTGGCTGTTGACCCCCCACTGTGGTCGATGTTGACATCCTGCTTGGCTGTTGACTCCCCACTGTGGTCGATGTTGACTTCCTGCTCTGCTGTTGACTCCCCACTGTGGTCGATGTTGACATCCTGCTCTGGCTGTTGACCCCCCACTGTGGTCGATGTTGACTTCCTGCTCTGGCTGTTGACTCCCCACTGTGGTCGATGTTGACTTCCTGCTCTGGCTGTTGACCCCCCACTGTGGTCGATGTTGACTTCCTGCTCTGGCTGTTGACCCCCCACTGTGGTCGATGTTGACATCCTGCTCTGGCTGTTGACCCCCACTGTGGTCGATGTTGACATCCTGCTCTGGCTGTTGACCCCCCACTGTGGTCGATGTTGACTTCCTGCTCTGGCTGTTGACTCCCCACTGTGGTCGATGTTGACATCCTGCTCTGGCTGTTGACCCCCCACTGTGGTCGATGTTGACTTCCTGCTCTGGCTGTTGACTCATCCCTGTGGCCGTCGACAGGGTCGGGCAGGAGTACCAGGACGTCGCGGACCCACTGGTGACCGCGGTATCCAGGGAGTGCCCGGAGAGATCGGACAGGCGGGCCGACCCGGACCCCAGGGACCCACCGGACCAACAGGCCTCCCCGGCCCCACCGGAGAGACTGGACCCGCTGGCATCAAGGTACCACGGTTCTCTGTCTCTGTCTCTGGCTCTGTCTGTCTCCATCTCAGTCTCAGTCTCTGTCTCTGTCTGTCGCTGTCTCTGTTTGTTTGTCTGTGTCTCTGTCTGTCTGTCTCTGTCTCTGTCTGTCTC
>JABMCL010001770.1:100000-107500 GCA_018857735.1 Alviniconcha marisindica | reverse complement strand
AGCCATATGGCACTGGTCTTCCCCGCATTTAAGAAGAGACCTGTGCTTTTCCGAATGTGTTGATGGTCTTAACTGTTTCTTCAAATGAATTTTTGTCACCTTCCAGCGTAATTTCAGTATCATCTGCATATTGTGAAATTTTGTATTCAGTTTCTCCTATAAAGATATCTTTTATATGCTTATTTTGTCTGATCAAAATGGCAAGTATCTCTACACATAAAGTAAACAAATATGGTGATATCAGATCCCCTTGTCTACATCCCCTCTGAATAGCGAACCATTGTGATAACTGTCCATTAACTGTGACAGATGACTTTATATCTTTATAAAACGTAGATATCCACTGACATATATCTGGCCCAAAACCAAAAGCATGTAGAACTTTAAACATAAATTTCCAGTCAACAGAATCAAAGGCTTTCTCAAAGTCTAAGCACAAGAGTAACCCAGGTTTATTTTCTCTATACAAGTAACTAATAAGACCATATATCAATCGAAAAACAAATACTCTTTGTCGATGACAACTTCTACGTAAAACGGAACGTCCACATTACAGGTAGTTACTTGTTGATCGCTTTTATAAAAGCACTATTCTTTGCTCTCAGTCAGGATCACTGCGCTTGCATTCGATTCTAGCTTCACATGTGAAATACTTCTGCTCGTCGTGTTAAATACTGGGGTAAGCACGAGTGTAGAAATACGTAATGTTGCAGGGTCGGGGTGGTGACAGTTTGCACCTTTGATATGTGTTACCCAATCTGGTGAAAACTGCTGGGCCGTGAGAAACGTGGGGGTCGGTGGTGGGGCGGGGGTGTGCGGGTGTGGGTGTGTGGGGGTGGGTGGGGGTGGGGGGTTATTTTGCACCCCCCCCCCCCCAACCCCCACACACACTCCCTTCGTATGTATGCTGTAGGCTTGCTCATTTATATTTTGTAATGCATTTCCGACTGAAGTAACAGTACGTCAAATGTTATCCTTGCAAGTCTCCCCCTCCCCCCCCCCCCCCCCTCCCCGCCCATCATTTAAAAAAAAAAATTAATAGTTTTTCACAAAAACTATTTTTGCTCTCATTTATTTATTTTCAACATTTTAAAATTATGTTCTATGAAAATTGCGTCAGTGGCAGAAAGGTACATATATATACTCCTGTTTTTTTCCACAGCGGCAACTGTGACCAGTACATATGCCCGGGTCTCAGACAAAGGTACATTTATCAAACTTCCGATTTCTGATTATCATCCATCACTGGGTAGCAACAAGGTAATAACAGAGTGGCAAGTGTCAGTCAATGATCGGACAATTAAGGCACTCAAACCCTGAGGTACTTTAAGTTCAACTGCAAATGAAACGAACAGACTTGATTACTATCATTTAACCTCACTCTGGCGAAACAGCTGAGCTGAATTAATCAGAATCACTAACTACAGCTCGGCTGCAAATGTTTTTAACCGTTCATCTGTTGTTTAAGTGTCGTTTTGCGGCTTGACAAAGGGGATTTCCCCGAAAATTTGCATACTGTGTGTCCGTGTTAAAATAAATGAGCGTCTGTTTGAACCTTTTAGTGTTTGGATCTCATCAGCTTTGATGCTGTTCCAACTCCTCATCACCCCATCCCGTCTATAGCATCACTGACTTGGCCAACGTACAGGTTGTCCACTTCGTTGTTGTTCCCATCGTCCAACCCGGTCTGTAATAATGATCACAACGGTATTAACCCATCTACACACACACACACACACACACACACACACACACACACACACACACACACACACTGTCACACACACACACACTGTCACACACACACACACACACACACACACACACACACACACACATACACACACACACACACACACACACACACACACACACACACACACACACACACACACACACACACACACACACACACACACACACACACACACACACACACACACACATCTACAGCTTGCTCTTCCCACTCCTCGCCAATCCATCCCGTCTGTTACATCACTGATTTGGCCGACGTACAGGTCGTCCACTTTGATGTTGTTTCCATCATCCAACCCCGTCTGTAATAATGATCACAACGGTATTGACACATCTACAGGTCACCAGCTTTGATGCTGTTGCCCAGCCTCTGGATCTCTGACACGACGAAGTCCATGTCGGAGAAGTCGCAGAGAGGGTTGTGGATGATGATGCGGAAGAAGTTCACCAGTTTCTTGGGAGACAGAGGCTGGTAGCCGATCATGATGGTTCCTTCCTTCATCATCCTCGTCTTGATCGTCGGTGCCACCTGTGAAGAGGAGAGACTGGGCTGGAAACGGGTGGGGCATAGGGTGGTTGTCGTCGTCGTATACACGCCCGCGCGCGTACACACACACACACACACACACACACACACACACACACACACACACACACACACACACACACACACACACACCATACACACACACACACACACACACACACACACATACACTCCCCCCGGCACAATACGTATTGTTTCCTGCTTGTATATAGACCTACGTACTTTAGCAATGCCAAATGTGTCGTACCGCTGTCCAAGTATATTGATCACCATGACATAATTACCGTACTGGTTGACCGGACGTAAAACACCAAGTTAAATATTTATGCTCTCTCCAAGTACTGATTTCGCTCTGTCCTTGAGTGACTCTGTTTGGCTGACAGGACACCCAGATTGATCCAATTACTAACTAACTAACTAACTAATTCTGCTACTAGGTAGACTTACTTTGCCAATTTTCTGATCAAATAGCTAACTAGATAACTAAGTAACTGACTGATTTCGCTACTACGTAGACTTACTTTGCCAATTTTCTGATCAAATAGCTAACTAGATAACTAAGTAACTAAGAAGTTTCGCTAATGCATAGACTTACTTTGCCAATTTTCTCCCACCACTCTGGCGTCTCTTCCATGCCACGTAGACTGGGCGGTATGTACCAGAAACAGATGTTGGTGCATTCAAACTGAAACACAACGGACACTAATCACCAGATCATGCAACCGTGACAACTTGAAATGCTGATTCTACTGAAACGTGGGAAAGATTGCAATATTCATTTTAAAATGTAAAATAATTCTGAAACAGCATTAAAACCACTTAATGGCATCGAAACTGGAAGTCTAAAACTGAAACAACAGAAAACAACCATGTAGGCCCAAGGTAAGGACACAGGGTGATGCTGACTGTAAAACGTGGTGATAAGGAAGAGAGGTGTGTCTAAATCAACAAACCCTAGTGGAGTTGCAAACTAGAAATTACTATAGGGACTGACTTCGGAAACTGAAAGTGCTTCAACAATAGCGACAGAACAACTAAGAGAATACATTTCATTATGTTGTAAACAGACTCCCCCCCCCCCCCCCCCCCCCCCCCCAGACAGACAGACAAACAGAGAGAGACAGAGAGACAGAGACAGACACACAGACAGACAGAGACAGAGAGACAAACAGACAGACAGAGACAGACAGGAACAGAGACAGTGACAGACAGACAGACAGACAGAGACAGAGAGACAAACAGACAGTGACAGACAGACAGACAGAGACAGAGAGACAGACAGAGACAGACAGGGACCGAGACAGGGACAGACAGTCAAATAAAAGGCACATTACCTCTGGAATAACAAGCCGAAACCCTTCAGTTTCTCGCAGTTTCTGTGTAAAGTATCTGAAAACCAGCCAGAGAGTATTTAATAGCTATACTTGACCATACTCATTTTCATTTCATAATATTACCAGGGCTGCATCAGTGTTTGCTTATCTCCTAACGTAAACAGATACATGTCTTCTACCTTTACTCTGTTCATGAGTATAAAAACCGTTTGTTAGTTGACCATACACTGAAAACAGAACAGCTGGACAGTACAACAAGCAAAATTTGCTTATATCAGTATTTCTTTAATATTAAACAAAATTAATAAAATTACCAAAAAAGGTTATATGAACAACTAGTCCAACGGTGATAAGAACATAAAATGAAATTGTAATAAACATGGTATTGATATTTTAGTGTGTTCCTACATGTACGCATCAGTCCGTGCGTGAATGTATGTGCGCGTGTCTTCGACAGTTACTGGACCAAGTCAGTGACGTCATCAGTACTAGTTACGACATCACCCTAACACAGTTTTTTCACTGGTCATTCTCACGTCCGCTACGTAACCCTTTTGATGTCATCATTAACAGTCCCGTATGTCAACACTCCAACCACAGTACTCACTAGGCATTGTCAAAAGCATTGGGCGTTAACCGCTCCCCCCCTCCCCCCTCCCCCGCTCCTCCCCTCTCCACCCCTCCGCTACGCAATCTCCTTGATGCCATCAATCCTAATTACGTCATCACCCACTGAAACACAGAACTCACCGATTATTCTAAAAAGCATCGGCCGTTAACCCCCACCCCCCACCCCCCCCACCCACCCCCACCCCTCCTCCACCCCTCAGCTACATTTACACAACCTCCGTGATGTCCTCAGCACTAATCACGGCATCACCCAAACTCACTCGGCATTCTCAAAAGCACGTTCAACACGTTCGCCCATTCCGCTGTCTCCCAGCCCCTTCCACATCATCCAGACTTTGACAGCGTCCGCGCGGCGACCACACTGGACACTCCGGTCACCTGAGGGACACAGAAAACAAACCACCGGACGGTAATAACTATAATTATATAGTCTATATTAGCCTCGCTGGAACAGAAATTGTCCTGACTGCAAACCGAGGATATCTCTGTATTATCTCAGCTAAGTTCAAAAATGAAGAAGTGGGGAAAATATTGAGTAAATAGAACGAGTGTTAACATTTCATTGTGTTAAACAAAAAACAAAAACAAAACGGTTTTCTGGACAGCTTACTGATTCAGTGATAAAGAGAGAGAGAGAGAGAGAGAGAGAGAGAGAGAGAGAGAGAGAGAGAGAGAGAGAGAGAGAGAGAGAGAACATTGGGAGTCACAAAAATGTACGAGAGTGAAAGAAGTCATGTACACTTACCAATGCCATAGCTGGTATCGTAAGGTTTGTCTGATGGCAAGAAGAGGGACACTTACCAATGTCATAGCAGGTATCGTAAGGTTTGTCTAATTGGCAGTAATAAGAGGTACACTTACCAATGTCATACCTGGTTATTTACCAATGTCATAGCTGATACTGTAGGTTTGTCTGGCTGGCAGGAAGAGGTACACTTACCAATGTCATAGCTGGTTACTTACCAATGCCATAGTTGTTTACTTACCAATGCCATAGCTGGTTACTTACCAATGCCATAGCTGGTTACTTACCAATGTCATAGCTGGTTACTTACCAATGTCATAGCCGGTATCGTAAGGTTTGTCTGGCTGGGAGAGGTATGGCAGGAACAGGTACACTTACCAAATGTCATACCAGGTTACTTACCAACGTCATAGCTGGTTACTTATCAAATGTCATAGCTGGCTACTTACCAATGTCATATCTGGTTACTTACCAGTGTCATAGCTGGTTACTTACCAAATGTCATACCTGGCTACTTACCAATGTCATAGCTGGTTACTTACCAGTGTCATAGCTGGTTACTTACCAATGTCATAGCTGGTATCGTAAGGTTTGTCAGGTTGAAAGAGGTACTCCGCGTTCAGGCCATTGCCTTTCTGCAGCAGCCCCTTCTCTTTGACCAGGAAGGCTGAGGCCTGGATGGGCACGTTGCTCATCTTGTGTAGGTTCCACGCCATGGAGTCTGACCTGAACATAGACACGACACGGCCAGGTGTAAAGTGGCTACTGTCAGGAATGTAAGTTATATGTTCCCACAGATCTGTATGTGTTCGCTAACCCTTCAACAAATCCAAGTTCCACACTTTGTGGGCAATGGAACTGTGAGGCTATACAGCTGTGGGAACATAGAGCTGTGGGCTGTGGGTGTATACAGCTGTGGAAACATAGAGCTGTGAGACTACAGACCGCTGTGAAAATACAGAGCTGTGAGACGATTGATAACTGTGGGGCTATAGAGCTGTGGGAACATAGAGCTGTGGGGCTATAGAGCTGTGGGAACATAGAGCTATGGGGCTATACAGCTTTGGGAACATAGAACTGTGGGGCTATAGAGCTGTGGAAACATAGATCTGTGGGGCTATAGAGCTGTGGGAACGTAGAGCTATGGGGCTATACAGCTGTGGGAACAGCTGTTGGAACATAGAGCTATGGGGCTATACAGCTGTGGGAACGTAGAGCTGTGGGGCTATAGGGGCTATACAGCTGTGGGAACATAAGGGTTGTGAGGCTACAGGCCACTGTAGAAACATAGAGCTGCGGGGCTATACAACTGTGGGAACATAGAGCTAGAAGGAAATACAGCTGTGGGAGCATAGAACTTTAGGACTTTACTTCTGTGAGCGCAAAGCGCTGTGAGGCAAAACTAGAGCTCTGAGTCTATAGACAGCCGTGGGAACATAAAGCTGCGAGGACACACAGCTGATCTTTGTAGCTGCATTCTGAATGACAGATTCAGTCCATTGACTGTGGCTTGATCTTTGGTTGCTGTGTGAGTGTATAATGTCCATAGCATAATTATGCCGAAAAGCATCGATACTTCTGCTGTTACCCAGCATGAAGGTTCACCTTTCGATGCCAGCCATCAGATGCTTGTATTTCTCGGACAGCAGCACCCCGCCACCCCAAGCCGCCTGCAAATCAGCCACAGTGTCGTTAACAGTCAGCCGCACTGTGGTTAACAGTCAGCCACAGAGTCATATTCAGCTACAGCGGTGTTAACATGCAGTCGGCCAAAATGTCGTTAACAGCCAGTCACAGTGTGGTTAACACTCACCACAACTTCGTTAACGGACAGCCACCGTGTGGTTAACACTCACCCGCAAATCCCTTAACAGTCAGCCACAGTGTCGTTAGCAGTCAACCACAACATCGTTAGCAGTCAACCACAACATCGTTAACAGTCAACCACAGCGCGGTTAACAGTCAACCAGTTAATCGTTAACAGTCAACCACAGCGTGTTTAACAGTCAACCACGACATCGTCAACAGTCAGCCACAGTGTGGTTAACAGTCATCGTTAATAGTCAACCACAACATCGTCAACAGTCAGCCACAATGTGGTTAATGGTCAGCCACAATGTCGTTAATAGTCAGCCACCGTGTTGTTAACAGTCAGCCACAGTCAACCGCAATGTGGTTAACGGTCAGCCACAATGTCGTTAATAGTCAGCCACCGTGCGGTTAACAGTCAGCCACAATGTGGTTAATAGTCAGCCACCGTGTGGTTAACAGTCAGCCACAGTCAGCCACAATGCCATTAACCATTCTTCTTTTTTTCTCTCCCTCTCACTTAGAAAATGCTGGAAATGTAAAGCGCAGTGAGTTTGTGTACACCAGAGAATAGCGCTATACAAACATGTTCATTATTATTATTATGAACATTATTATTATTAATTTTTTTAAACGTCAGCCCCAGTGCCGGTAGAAATTAGCAACAACCCGAATGATAA